>CAWUFW010000061.1:557500-562500 GCA_963921515.1 Calotriton arnoldi
TAAAAAGCCATGTCTTTAAATGCTTTCTGAATTGGAGAAGGGATGGGGCTGCCCTTAGGGGGAGCGGGAGAAGGTTCCAAGCTCTGGATGCTCTCACCACAAAACTGCTTCCTCCCCATTTTGCTTTTTTAAATCTGATCAAATTAACTTTAAAAGCGCCTAATGATCTTAAATTTCTAGTAGGCGTATACCAGGTTAATGCTTTTTTCAAAAACAAGGGTCCAGAGTTATGAAGGGCTCTGTAGGTAAGGCAAAGTGCCTTAAACATGATTCTGTGAAGGTCTTTCAATGCATGGGAGGCTGATTGGTGTCTGGGAAGTCCCAATAATGACCTTGCTGCAGAGTTTTGTAATACTTGCAGTTTGTTCAAATATTGAGCCTATAGGCCGTTGTAGAGACCATTGCAATAATAGATTCTCTAGTACGAGTGTGGAGAGAACTGATTTCCTGACTGCAATAGGGAGGAATATCAGTATTTTCTTTAGAATTCTTAGCACATTATATGAAGACGAGATTACTGCATTGACTTGTTTGCCTAAGTTTAGGTGATCGTCCAGAATGACTCCCAAGCTTTTTGGTTTGCTAATGGGAAAAGGGAGGGGTCCCATTTCGGCCAGCCAGCAGGAAACTGACCAGAAATTTGGATTGTTCCCAACCAGAATCACCTCTGTTTTCCCAGCATTAAGCTTGAGACAGTGTTTATCCATCCAAGTGTTGATATGTCTCATACATTGCTAAATGCGATGACTCATCTCATTAGAAGTGTTAAGCGTTGAGAACACGATTTGCGTGTTGTCTGCATACGAGGTCAAAGCAAAGCCGAAAGATTGAACCAATGGGGCCAATTCCGCAACATACATAGACATTAAAAAGGGTAGGGCTCAGCGAAGATCCCTGGGGAACTCCACAGGGAAAACTAAAAGGATTGGATGTGTAGGTGTCGATGTTGATAGTGTTCTGCCTATTTGAGAGAAAGGAGGAGAGTAGTTTTAAGGCAAGATATCTAATGCCAATATCTTCCAGACAGCGGATCAGGATGGAATGATCCACCGTATCGAAGGCCGCGGATAGATCCAGCAGAATCAACGCCGCTGAGCCACCATCATCCAAAGTGAACTTGAGTTCATCTGTGGCCTTGATCAGAGCCGTCTCAGTACTATGCTCCGATCTGAATCCAAACTGAGTGGTATCCAAGCAGTTACTGTCTTTAATAAATTGATTCAGTTGAGTGTTCATGACCTTTTCTGCTATTTTAGCAGGAAATGGGAGTCTCGAGATCGGTTGATAGTTGGCTGGGTCCTCTTGGTCCAGATTTGGTTTCTTAAGTAAGGGCAGGATGGAAGCTTTTTCCAACAAGAAGGAAAAATGCCCTTTCTGAACATGTTATTAAAAATATCAGTAAGATTTAATGCGATATCAGGGACCTGTTTAAGGACTGAGGGCGGACACAGATCATCCGGAGAACCAGATTTAGTGGTGATCATAAGCTCTTTAGCTTGGGCAACTGTAATGGGACAGAATGTATTAAAAGCCTCCACCATGTGGTCACTGGTAGGTGGATCTGATCTGGTAATGATATTGCCTGAGTGGTTGAAAGAGTTACAAATTAAGTCAATTTTGTTCTGGAAATGTGCTGCAATCATATCACAGAAAGACTTGTTAACCCAGTCACTCTTGTACTCAGGTTGTTTTGTGAGTATTGATCACTATATAAAGTTCTTTCACCGAATTCTTGGCCGAATCAATTTGTGATGAAAAATAAGTCACCTTTTGTTTTACAAGGAGTGATTTATATTTAGTTAATGAAAGCTTATAATTTTCTTTCTCCAAGGAGTCGTATTGGGCCCTCCATTTTCTCTCTAAGCGTCTGCAGCCTTGGCGTTCAAGCCTAAGGGCTTCTGAAAACCAAGAGGCAGAAGGGCGAGTCCTACCTTGGCGAGCCTTTTTTATGGGCACCACTTCAGAAAAGGCTGAATGTAGCCAGTTAGAGTAGTTCTCTGCCGCTATTGTTAGAAAAAAGTACATCAAGTGTGTGTCCCACAATATGCGTTGACTCATTTATAAATTGTGGAAGATCAAGAGCCTCCATTATTTCTGTTAAGGCGAATAGAACAGAAAAGCGGAAAAAGCAGCTTCAAAGCAAAGTCTATATTTATACCAAAAGGACCATTCTATGCAGTGGATTGCTTTCATGAAACAGTAATCAATTATCTGGATAAACTCAGAAGGACTGGGAATCAATCAGCAAAAACAGACAATAAGAAATTCAACCTAAAGAGGGAGAAGCAACTGGCCGTCATGACATTACAGAAAGACTGTAACATAACTGTAACATAGTCATTAAGCCCTCAGACAAGCGCGGAAACATCGTCATATTGACACAAGAACAACATTTCGAGGAAACACATAGATTATTAGGTGACCCAGAGAATTACATAAAAACCTCCAGGACCATGTATAATACCAGCGTGGTGGATTTTCAGTCCATGTTAAAGGTCTAGCGGGAAGATGGAATCCTATCAGAAGAATAATATGGATTTATAAAAGTGGACTATCCCGTAATACCAACCTCCTATTACTTGCCTAAAGTTCACAAAAACAAGGCTGTCCAGTCATATCATCTAAAGGAAGTCTCCATGAAAAGGCGTCAATTTATGTGGATTCTTTTCTCTCCCCAGTAGTCAGAGACTTAAGCTCATTCATACAGGACACCACAGAATTAATTTGTTTGATACAAGATATTCAATGGGAGACAGACTTCATCATGATTACCATGGACAAGGCGAGTCTGTACACTTGTATTAAACATGATAAAGGACTAACGGCGTTGGAATATTTTCTAAAGAGATGACCATTGAATTTCATAGAACATAACCAAATGCTCTTACAAATGACTTCCTTCTGCTTGAAAAATTTTAAAAAAAGTATTTGCAGGTGAACTGTATTGGCAAAGGCAAGGGTCGGCAATGGGCACATGCTTCGCCCCCAGCTACGCAAACTTGTTCATGGGCTGGTCGGAGAAGCACATGGCCTGGGCCGAACACAACGATGAATGGGTGGAAAAAAAATCGTATTGTGGGCAAGATACATAGACGATTTGTTTATTGTATGGCGTGGCACCCAGGTTGAGGCAGAGCAATACATTGCAGACCTTAACAGAAATGAACTTAATTTGAAATTTACCTATGAAATGCACACGACAGAAGTACCTTTCTTAGATTTTACAGTGTTCGTTAACAACAGGCTATGTACAAAATTCTTTAGAAAGCCCACTGCAAGCAACACAGTCTTACATGCAGAAAGTCAGCATCCCAAATGTTTGATTAACAGCATACCCTATGGTGAGCTTTTAAGATCGAAACTAAATTACACACTAGAATCTGACTACATAGAAACAGAGAAAGAGACTCTGCTCAGATTCAGGGAGAGAGGCTATACTCATGCAGTACTGAGAAATGCCAGCGAAAAAGCAAAGAAAAATAGCAGGCAAGATCTCCTAACATATGGGGGAGGAACAAGGTCAAGACAAATGGGAGATGTAACAAAAGACAATCCGAGGCTAATTTTAAGTTTCTCGTCAGAATCGAAACCAGTGCGAGGGACAATTGAAAAGAACTGGGGAATCCGACTGTCAGACCAGATACTAGAAAAAGAGCTACGAGATAGGCCAGATATAACTTACTGAAAAAATGTCTCCTTGAAAGATATTTTGGTGCACAGTCCCTTCCAGGACAAGATGAGTAAAAATATTGGAATAACGGGATTCTTTCCCTGTACCAAATGCAAGGCATGCAGAGGAAGTGTGAAGGTGAAAGATTGAGATACCAGGAAAGAAGGAATATAAGAAAATCACCAAATTGCTCAACTGTAACTCCGATTTTGTTATCTATTGTCTGGTATGCCCTTGCGGCAAAAGATATGTCGGAAGCACAGTGCATCAGGCCAAGAAGAGGATCTTAGAGCATGTGAGAGCCATAATTAACCGGGATAACACCTACCCGGTGGCAAGACATTCTGCAGAAATGCATGAGAGCAGAGGAGACAAACAAAGATTATTCTGCATTGACCAGGTGCAACATAAAGAGAGAGGAGGAGATGGAGTGAGAGCCTTAAGACAAATGGAATCCAGATATATAGTGGACCTCTGAACCAGGATCCCAATGGGTTTGAATACTGAGGAGGAACTGTGGATCCATGTGGGACGATAGAAGCAAACAGCCTGTAGACAGAACCAGTGCATCATGACATACACTTACTGCATTAGAACAGTTCCAGTGCCTGTTGTTGCCATTAGACTTTGTATTATCATTATTATTTTTAATTTTGTCACAGTTTTTAGCACATTATGCTCACATCCCCTTGTTTCTTGGCAATTGCAATGCTCTTACTGAGATGCACTTCTGCACTTTATTATCACTGTTAATTTGAGAATGACATAATGAATTGTCTACTGCGAAAGAAATTTTCTAACATTTCAGAATGGAGGACTCTAACACATATAGATAGAAACAGGAGCGTAAGAATCAAAGCCCATCCAGGGCATAATAAGTATGATGTCGGTTTCATAAAGATGTAAACTGTTGGATGTAATAGGGGGAATGATTCCAATATACAAATGAATTTAAATGAATTTTCATACAATGTAGCATACGAAACACGATGTAATATACATTGAGAATGAGCATATGCATGTACGCTTTTGATAACTACAAAATGGCCGCTGTGTTTCTCAAGTGTGAAGAGGAGCTGACATATGAGTCCTCTGTCTGTTTATTTTTTAAGATTCGATCACGAAAACGTCACTGGGGTATTTAATTCGTATAATCACGATGGTATGCTGACATTGATAAAGGTCAGGGAGCCAAAATGCATTTGTCAGCCAAGGTCACACGCAACAAATGAAATAAATATTAATTTGGAATAGCCCGGAGTGCCCAGCGTTTTTGTGGAAATGAAAGTGTTTCGCGAGTCTGTCCTCGCGTGCTGTGAGCACCCGCTGT
>CAWUFW010000061.1:565000-567500 GCA_963921515.1 Calotriton arnoldi
AGGGAGAGGAACCTTCCTGCTCCGGTTTCCAGCACAGTGCGTCTTGATGAAGAGTGCCTGCTCCCATCACATCCAGATCCTACTAAGGATTTTAACTGACACTCTGAAATCTGTAAGCATTGGAACCTACTATAGGTGTTTAATGAAAGCTTGATGTGACTACACATCCCAGCATGCTGTATGAAGAAATCAAGTACGTAGTTGAACCCATGAGGGGTTTTTAAACCAATCAGCATGCAGTATAAAGAGCGCTCCAATGCGGACAGGAGAAATGCCTCTGATGAAGTGGTACGTTGGCCACAGAAACGTGTCAGGCAACACAACGAACTTGGATGGCTGGGGCGGACTGAACCGTGATGCCGAATGGCAGACGCACTGTCAAGTGCATCTTGAGAAGCTTCGGCGTTTGTTGAATAAAAATATATATATGTATATATATTTTCGCAACGATCACTCCCCGCACCTCCACGCTAGCAAGCAGGCGAGCAGAGAGAGACGGACCCAGATTAAGTAGCAGGTAAGATTTTTATTCCTCTCACCCCTGTGACGCGTTTCAAGCACGAAGTGCCCTTGTTCACACACAAAGACACACGTCCGCCAAACTATTTTTATATGCGAAGTGCACACCCTCCTCCGTATCATGTGACCAAAGAACATGGAAGAAATACTTCATTTGCATATGCACATCGCAAACTACATGATAGATATTTCTTTTGTCACATAGAAAAATCACATTACTCTGAGAATTTAATTCCATTCAGTCCGCTGGGCACTGTGCCATTAATAAAATTGTCGACACTCAATATACCCATCATTGTTCAATTTAAAATGAAATTTAACATTGAATAATTTGAGGATTGCATAAATCCTGTTACATTTCATAAACCGCATAAATGCTGGTAAGTACTGTTTTTATAAAAAGCTTTCTATAATTATCAAAAAGTTATTTCATAAAAGCAAATTCAGAAAGGAGATTCTTAATGATCATAAAATGCAATGCGATAAAAGTTAAAGTGCTTCTGTGCATAACCATCCCTTGTTCTATATACATATTTTAAAGTGACTAACGCTATGAATAGTGCAAATATTGAATGACTCCAACTTGAGCCGAGGAAAAAACAGAAACCCAATTAAAAAATGTACAATTCAAACATTCAATATTAAGACACACATAAAATTTATCAACAAAAGCCATGAGCGGAATCAAAGTTTCTTGACAACATGTATGCTAAAATTCTATAAATATCATAAATATCATAACCATATTTAGACCCATGTCAAGAAAAAGATGTAAAAAAGAGATGTAAAAAAGAGATGTAAAATGAGGTGTAAAAAATAGATGCAAAAATCTTGGTGATATATTCTGGCATTTCAATGTACCATCATCATGTCATATGTATACCCTATTTTTTGATTAGATACCCCTATTTTGTAATTTGTATACATTATCATTTAAACGATTTACTTCATTTTCATGCTATCAGTAATCGTATATTCTTTCTGTAAACTAAATATTCAATTAACTCATAAAAAATTGTGCATGTCTTCGGTGGTGTTTAAACCATATGGCACCTTGCTATCTAGCTCGAGAATGGTACGGGTTTCGAGTTGTCTCAGAAGTTTCTCCCTCCCAGGCAGGAGGACATCCTGTCATGATCGTGCAGTACGAAGGTGACTTTTTCAGATTTCCAAAAACACATGAGAGCAGCGGTAAAGACAAACTCACCTGACTGTCTGACAATATAATTCCACTGTAACATCGTGCTTGCGCCAAGAGATAAACATCACCACTTAGGATTAGAACACCTTGGGATTTCACCGTGCATTTCAACAACACGCACAAAGCACTATGGGAGTAGTAGTTTGGTGATCACAGTCACGTGTTGTATTGTTTTATAAGCATGCTCGAGCGCACCTGGGCGCTTGTGATCCAGTCCGTGAACAAGGCAACATGCCGAAACGTTGGACAGATGGAAGCAGGTGCTTGAAACTCTTGTAATAAAGTCATTTCCAACTGCATTGGGCCTCACCTTGTTTGTCTTGCCAAGAGGATGTTAATGGGCTGCCCCGTGCCCATGTTGTGAGGCCGCCCTGAAGGGCCAGGAGCTCCGGTAACAGGGGAATGCCTTGTGCTTCTTTGTGATATATGTATGTATATATATATATATATATATATATATACATATATATATATATATATATATATTTTTTTTTTTCGTGTGACATAATAAATATTGAAAATTAATTTCGCCTGTGTGCGCCTCGTTCATGACCACTGAGGGAAGGTCATTTTTTATGATATATATGTGTGTATATATATATATATATATATATGTGTATATGTGTATATGTATATATGTGTATATGTGTATATGTATATATGTGTATATGTATATATGTATATATGTATATATGTGTATATGTATATGTGTGTATGTGTATATGTATATATGTGTATGTGTGTGTATATATATATGTATGTGTGTGTATATATGTGTGT
>CAWUFW010000061.1:1170000-1432500 GCA_963921515.1 Calotriton arnoldi
ACTCCGTTAGCATTCGGGTTAGCACAGGCGGGATCAGGTGCACATCTTTGAGATATATCAAGATATCATCTGCATATAGCGAGGCCATATGCGTGGCATTCCCCAGGGGGATTCCCCATTCTGCTCCTTGCTCACAGAGTACTGCTGCCAGTGACTCTACTGCTAACGCAAATAGCAGTGGGGATAACGGGCATCCTTACCGGGTGCCTCGACATATGGGTATGGGCGCAGAGATATGACAGACCGTCTTCACTCGCGCTGATGGTTTTGTGTATAGTAGTCGGATCAAGCTGAGAAAACGACCTGTGACTCCATATTTGGTGAGAACTGCGAAAAGGTAGTCCCACTCCAAGGAGTCGAAGGCCTTCTCTAGGTCTTGTACCAAGCACCTCGAGTGCGGCCACTGTTGGGGAGAATAGGTGGACACTCTAAAGAAGCATCTAAGGTTAAATGACGTGTTGCGGGATGGGACAAATCCGTTCTGGTCATGATGGACCAACGCTGGCACCAGCGGAGCCAGTCTATCAGCCAGGATCTTCCCTAAGATTTTATAGTCCATATTTAGTAAGGCCAGGGGATGGTATGATCCAGGGTCGACCGGGTCTTTGTCCGGCTTGGGTAGGGAGACAAGCAGCACCTCCTGCAAAGAGGCGGGAAGTAGGCCGGTCTCAAGTGCTTCGGTAAATAGCGTATGTAGATGTGGTATGAATGTGTGTGCATAAGCTTTGCAGTATTCAGAAGGCAGACCGTCAGTACCCGGGGTCTTACTCCAGGCAAGTGCCCTATTGGCTTCACGAATTTCAACTGGTGAGATGGACTCTTCTAGGTCCGTTTGCTGCGCCCGATCCAGTGTAGGAAGCCTTATTTGGGAGAGAAAGGTGGGGAGCTGTGCACTGCTGGAGATAGTTTTTGATGTATACAGGGCCCTATAATAGCGGGTCAATTCTGCGTGTATTTCAATTTGCGTGTGTAGTAGACGACCTGCTTCATTTCTGAGTGCATGAATGGGGTGTGATACCTGCTCTTGGTGTATGAGTCACGCCAAAAGTCGGCCCACATGGTCTGAATTTGCATGTGTGCGGGCAGCGTGTGCTGCATCTGAGGCGTTCCAGTACTTCTGCCAACTCTCCTCTCTTTGCCTCTACTCACGGCGCACTGTCCAGCTGCGTCACCAGTTTCGCCTCCAAGTGTAAGAGTTCCTACTCTATCTTCCCTATGGCTTCACTAAGGTGCTTACGAATGTTCCAGTTAATTTCCAAGCATTTGCCCCTAATTGTCACTTTGAACGCCTCCCACTCAATCAGTTTATTCCCGGGCATCCTCTCATTAAGTTCGAAGTATTCGGCCGAAGCAGACCCCACTGCCTCTCGAAATGGCACATCCTCCAGAGCAGAAGGCTGAAGGCACCACATGGGTATGACTTCTTGAGGTGACCCCATTGCAATCGTAACCATTGTGTGTTGTTGTCGGAATGTTGCGGCCAAGGTATTCTATGTGATCAACCGTGGGGTATAGTGATGGAGACCCCACTATGCGGTCTATATGGACATGAAATCCATGTGTCGCTGAATAGTGGGAATATATTCTTGCACTGGGATTCCGAGCTCGCCACAGGTCTACCATGGACCAGTGGTTCAGCCATTCTACCAATGCGCTAACATTGGTCGTAGAGTGCGTACTTGATAAAAGGGGGAAAGAACGGTCCAGCGCTGTGTCAATGACAGTGTTCAAGGCTTCGCCCAACAGCCGTGGGAGTCTGCTCCATTCCGCTAATATAGCCAATAGAGAGTGGAGGAATGGCACCTGTTCTGAGTTGAGGGCATATATGTTATGTTAAAACCATTTATAAATTGCGCGGCTACTCGAAAGAGTGTCCCGGCGCTGGCAGAGGGAGGACAGACACAGGAGGGGACTAATCGTTAAAAAGATGGGTTTTGAGTTTCTTCTTGAACAGTTCAAGACTGTCTACCAGCCTCAGATATGGAGGAAGACTATTCCAGGCGCGGGCACCCAGATATGCAAAGGATCTCCCACCCATCCAGAGACGGTTAATTCGAGGGACCCTTGCCATGTGAGTCGAAGAAGAGCGAAGAGTATGGGCAGGAATATATGGACTAATTCTCTCCTTGAGGTAAGATGGTCCCGTCCCGTTCAAGGATTTATGCATAAGGACCATGGCTTTAAACGTCACCCTTTGTTTCATAGGAAGCCAATGGAGGGCCTTTAAGTGCGGAGTCATGTGAGATCTTGAGGGGAGAGAAAGCAGAAGTCTAGCTGCAGCATTCTGTACCACCTGGAGTCTGTTGAAGAGGTAGTCAGGGAGACCCAGGTACAGAGCATTTCCATAGTCCAGTCTAGATGTAATTAGAGCCTGAACCACCTTTCTACCCGCTGCCTCAGAGAGGAGCAGTAGGAATTTTTTCAGCATGCAGAGCACGCTGAAGCATGACCCCGTCAAGGCTTGGATCGGCGGGAGGAAAGATAGTGAGCTGTCAATTTTAATTCCTAGGTTCTTGACACCATTTTTTGAGGATCCCGGATGTGGCCAGTTGCTTGGCCAGCAGTCTACCACAAAGTTGTGAGGGACAGCTCCAAAGGTCACAATCTCCGTTTTATCCGGGTTGCATCTAAGGTGATGCAACTCCAGCCAATGAAAGACACCTGTGAGACAGTCGGCAATCTCCTTCTCATCTAAGTCCATGTCTTTGTCACATGAAAACAACAGCTGTGTGTCATCTGCATACGAGATGACCTTAGCACCGAAAGACTCTGCCAACGTTGCCAGAGGTGTCAAGTAAACGTTGAACAGCGTAGGACTAAGAGCCGAACCCTGAGGCACTCCCACCAACAGAGGCCTGGCATGAGCTGTAAAAGGAGGCAGCCAGACTTCCTGCGACCGTCTATCCAGGAATGATGCCATATCACTCCCAGCACTAATTGCAGGCCATTAGGGCGGGGTTTATGAGCACAAATCTCCCATTTGAGTCTATTTTCACCTCTTCTGCAACAAAGGGAGTCCCCCACCCGCACCCAAAATAGCACCCCTCTAGCGTAGGACGAGTACCCTGTGGCGAACACCAGTCAGTTAGCCTCTGGGGGAGGGGGGTCAGGTGTGTTTCCTGCAGAAGAGTTATGTGGGTGGACCTGCGCTTAAGGTAAGCATAGATAGAGTAGCAACGTGTGGGTGTGTGCATTCTTCTCACATTCCACGTTAATATATTGGTGTAGGCCATCCCTGATGCATTGTTTTGTGCTGTGTATGTCGCAGCTCTGCTTTATGATGGGGGCCTATTCTATGCTGTGCGCAGGTTGTGGGCAGTAGATCAGGTATGGTAGGGTAGCATCGCTCAGTGGAGAATAAATTATAAAAGCAACAATTTAAGCAGGACATATAAAACATTAATAGAGCAGATATGCGGCAAGAAGTAGGGGCCCTGTGATTTGGTTTAAAACCCAGCATGACACAGAGGCATTTACTGAGCCGGTGTGTCTATTCTAGGTCGACACGTTTCATCTGTTTTGCAAGATGCACAGATTTCATCAGGACTTCTAAGACCCTTGCATTCCTAACCTATACTGAGCAGGTGTTATGCATCCGCAAGTATTCCATGCAAGATCAAGAGATAGTTACCCAACCCTTTGACACAGCGTGAGTTGATTGAAAATTGAAGATTATACTCATCAAGAATTATGGTAACAGAAATTATCCAGGCCTCATGAGAGCAAATGCAGGGCTTGCAGGGTTCAAAGGTCACACATGCCCCAATGCTGAGCAGGGACTTCCCAACCTACCTCCTTGTGAGGTTGAGCCCACCTGGTGGTGAGTACCTCACCAGGTGAGGACCCGATGATATGATGAAGTATGTCACATGATTAGCATGTAGTTGAGGTTTCTATAAGGACACATGTAGTGTGCCTGGTGAGCCCTAAGGAGAAGGGCATGGTGACTGTTTTGGCAGAAACTCTTCACTTTTGGCTTACTTTCCCAAAATCAACCAGCTGGGCCAGTCAATCAGATATCCTAGTTCATTGCTAACTGGTCAAGAATAGCATGCCTTCTTATTCTGGAGTGTTACGCAAACTCACCAGTGGAAGAAGGCCTCTTACTGAAATTAAGCTGTAGGAGAAGTATTTTTTTTTACCAGAGACAGATGAAGAACTGGATGGACAAGCCAACAAAAAAAGAAAGGAAAGACAGAGGACCAATAAAACAAGATTTAAACTTGGCATGGTACATGGGCAAACGAAGATACCAGGTAGACAGCCAAACGTTTATATAGTACTGTAGAAGCAGTCTGGTGAACAGCAAACCATTTTTGCATTTGTTGCAAGGTGCGTTTCAGGGTGGAAACTGCAGGTGACCGAACAAGTGGGCAGGGAAATCGGTTGCATGTGAGGATGAAATCCATAGGTGCAATAGAAAGGGGAAAATCTCAGTGAACTGTGCAAAGAGTTGTAGTATATTAAATCTATGATAGGATTCCAAAAGTACCAGTCATCCTGATACTCTGATAGAAAGCAAAGAGAATATAGTTCAATCGCATGGTTCACTCGTTCCATCTGTCTATCAGACTGTAGACAATAACCAGTAGACATTTATTTAGCTTTCAATACCGAGCATGGTTAACAGTGCATACCAAAAATGTGCAGTAATCTGAAATCCCCATTACTTACAATAGCATAAGAAAGACAGTGCAAATATACAATGTTGCAAACACACCTGCAAGAATAGTAGGTGATGGAACTGTTTCTAAAGGAATGAAGTGCCCCAACTTAGTAAATAGATCAATTATTATTAACAAAGCAATGTTTGAAGCAGAAGGAGGAAGGTAACCACAAAGTCTGTGGAAATAATGGGCCAAGGACCCTCTGGTTTGGGTAATGGATGCAAATATCCTACAGTTTTGTTAGATGTTTTAGCTTAAATAAAAACTACACAGGTCTGAACATAGCCCTTTATATCCTTAATGAAATTTGGCCGCCAAAAATGATGAGAAGGAACCTTTCAGGTTCCAGAAAGGCACACATGCTGAGAATCTTCTGCCGTCTCATAACCTTCCGACAGCGTGATGTCAATTACCAAAGCACCAATAGAGAGATCTGAAGATTTAAAAAAAGGGAGCAGAAATAGGAGTAGGAGAAAGCCAAGACGGGCTCTCCTTGGGTTGGAATCATCTCTGTGCTGGAAGCAAACCCTTTCTCTGGATTCCTCATATTATATGAGGACTGGAGGAACCAGCTAAGGGGAAGAGGAGAAGAAGAGTTGGGAAGATAGCAACAACAGAAGGAAAGGTATGTACAGCTGTGAAGTAGTGAAGGGAAGGCTTACCCCTTTCTCTGGTGGATGGTGCTGGAATAGGCCCTAATAGCAGAGACCCCTGAAAGCCAGAGTAAATGACAAGTAACAACTAAGGGGGAATCACAATTAGAGAAAACAACAAAGGGCAAAGACACTAAGAGACCAAGAAATGGTGATACCTGAAACCCTGGCAGTGGGGATTAGACAAGTGAGAAAACAATGAAGGTGTGGCAACAAAGATGGGTGCAAATGTTGTACAAGACTTTTTTTTTTCTTTTGTTTTCCATCATTTAACCTTGTGGCTTTACCTTGTCTGTCTCCCTCCTCAGTCCTTCCTCGATTACTTTTGCATTGTGCTCATGCTGTTTAAACTAATACATTCCATTCTGTTAGCGGTTTAGTGAGTTGTGTTGTGATCCTGCAGGAAGACAGTGTGTCCAACCAGCAGGGGCTCAACGTATCAAACAATCTTTTGTTAAGTCATTCTGCCTTACTGTTGCTACTTCACTCTGGCAGAAGAGTATGAAATGGAGGAAATGGGTTGCTCTTTCAACTAATTATAATACATGGGAGCCTGCAATCCTGGTATAAAAGCCTGTACTAATTTCCTTCCATATCACAGGTGACGTGTGTTTCCCTGCTCACCTGTAAAAAAAAAAAAATGACATGGCCGCCCAACTGTAATAACTTATCTTAGTTGAGTTCTGATATCACAATGCCTGCTGCCAGAGCCAGCAGCTGAGGCAAAAGACTAAAGCTGCACTTTAAAAAACTTTAAACAAAACATGGCCTTTTCTTCTGCTCAGTTTTTCTAAATGAATAGTGATAAGCAGAAAGGCAACTTGTTTTTTTTTCTCCACTCTTTAGGGAATTAAAGAAAAGATAGAATTGCTGTATGTTTCTACACATTCTGTGCTACAGCATTTTTAAAATCTGACTTATATTAAACTGATTCTAATATCTTTTGACAACAAATATCTAACTGCTTTCTGATGTGTTCAATTTTGCACTACAGATTCCAATTTTATTATTCATGTTTACAAACATCCTATCTCTTTCAAATAAGAGAGCACCACACCAAGAATTTGTCGAAAGGGTTATGGTGTGACCATGTATTATATGGGATTAAGTCCCCCCTGCCGTACATAATAAGGATATTGCAAGTCACCGAGGAGTTCCATGGCCTTATAAAGGAACTCTGCAATCTACGATGTAATGTACATACATAGTTGTCATTGATGGAGACTCATTTTCAGCTGTCAGAAAAGCCATGCTACTGCTGTTTGGTGCTGAAACTCAAGAAATTTGTGATCACTTAGTTGATCCACCTCATGGGCTTCAAGCACAAAATGTTGATGTTTATGTTGAAGCTTTAGAGAGAATAAAACTGCATTTTGTGGAAGAACCACATATGCTTAAGGAGCATTTCAGTTTTTACTGGAGTCACCAACTATGTTATGAACCTATAGAAAGCTATGCAGCATTACCTGTTTTTGCTAAACATTAGTATGTTGGTGCTATTGCTGGCCACTGTACTAGAGACCAAATCATCATGCATTGTTTCAGTAAAAAGATTCAGGAGAAAATGCCTAGTGGTAGATACAGCCAAGGATATTGAATGTTCGATTAAATCATTCAGGCATTTAAATGAAGATAAAGATTCTTCTTTAGAAGTAGCTTTTGTCAATGGTAAAGAGAAATTATGCTTTAATATAAGGATGTTATTTTTAAAGGATTGCAAGAAAATTGCAACAGATGCAGAAGAAAACACAATGCTAACAAAAGTAATTGGCCAGTGTATAATAATGATAGTTTAAAATGTTAAAAATCCAGAACTTTTTCTTCAGTATGTAGATCTCAATGCACAGTCAGCTCTGTTTCTGAAAGGAGCAAACCGCAACTCGCATGAGTTCAGAAAAGGATTATTTTATTTTAGTGGTTGAAACTAGAAGTTGATGAGAAAAATCCCAAGCCATCTTAACCAGTTGATGCTGTTAACAACGTAGAAGTTGTTAGCATTGACACACAACCATGTAAAGCACCCAATTGTAAAATTATCATTGATGGTATTTCCACCATGATACTGTTTAATCCTGGTTCACCATTCATCTTTACATCATGCATCTTTCATTAAAAAAAAAAGTGGAGAAACAAACCAGTGGAAAAGGTTAATGTTACTGCTTTTAGATTTGGCAACAATCCAATTTCAATTTTGTTTTTGTGGCATCCATCACCTTTGAGTCTTGCACTATTTTGGGGAAATTTGACATTGCTAAAGATGGTCAAGATATTCTTGGTTGGAGACATCAAGGGAATTTGGGAATGGTACTTGATTCAGTTACCGATCTTCCTATATATTGTATGACCATCCTTAGACGTAGTTTAAGAAGTCATTTCAAAGAACAAATGTATTTTTCGTAAAGAGTTATAAAAAGTCATAGCGTTCTCTCACCGTATTGAATTAAAAGACAGGGATATCCCTATCGAACACAAATTGAGGAATGCACCCAAGATTTGAATTGAGCTGGGTACTCAAATACTTATAGTCTCAGGGAGTAATTGAGCCTTTGGACTCAAGTGAATAGGTTGCTCCTATATTTCTTAATCGGAAAAACATAGGATTTTTAAGACTCTGTGGTGAGCTCAAATTTCTTAATGTGAAAATCAAGGTTGTCACCCATTACCTAAAATTCAGGTAGTATTGGCTGTGTTGGAGAGAGTGAAATCTTTTTACCTCCTTAGATCTTAAATCGGCATACCTGAGTCCTGTCATCAATTAACCACTTTTTTTTACACCTGATGGTGCTTTCTGATATATTTTTCCATTTGACGTTGAATTGGCCACTTTAGTTTTTGAAACACTCATTTCTGATGGATACTTCTAACTGTATATTTCTTACCTTGTGAATATTCCCCAAACATCAGTATGGATCAGAAAACTTTGAAGCAGTACTCCTGAGCACTGGTAGGTGACGTCGTGTGGCTCAGCACCAACGTTGTTCCATTCCGGAAGTGACAAGTGAAGCTTCATATTAGTCCCACCAATGCACTCTGACGTCAGTTCCTTTCTTTCTCCGCATTCAGACCCGGATCTAGAGCTTTTTCTTGGTCTTTAAGACCAAAACATTTGTCAAAATGTTACTTGTGTGCAAGCTACCCCCTATGATGACAAGGATTCAATCCTTGTAGGGACTGTCACAACCAGATGTCTGTGACGGACCCTCATGAAATGCGTTTTTGGGGCCTGGGTCCTGTGATGACTGCACTCAGATGAACCTGAATGCCATACGGGACTGCAAGGCCAAATTTTACGTCATTCCTGAGACAGATAATCATAGCAGTCAAAGTCTTTAGCTATATCCAGGAAAAAGCATAAGAAGTTGAATAGGAAGTTATCCCCTTCCCACCACTCTCGGACTACAGAGGCAGATGGATCTTTGTCGGACCCAATTACAAGTCTGGTCCCACTCAAAGTTCCTGGGTCCATTAGCAATGTTGCAGCATGTAGAGACCTTCAGATAGGCCATTCTGCACATTTTTGGCACTTTACCACCTCCCTCTGGTGCGCATTTAAGTGGCAAGAATCTGCAGGGGTGTGCAGTTGGACTTGTGTGTGGGTCACCTTCAGTGCGGTCTGTGTCCCTCGAACCTACATCGGGTTCAGCACTGGCTCCAGTGATGATTTTGGTGCCGGCTCCACCCCTGCACTGGCTCCCTTCCTATAAGACACCAATGCCAATACTGGAGGAGGATTTAACATAACATGTGTATTTGTAAAGCGCACGTTCACCCCAGCAACGGGGCATCTTGGCGCTGAATAACAGATGTTTATTGTTACCCAACTCAATGGTACTCATTTTATCGACCTCAAATGGATGAAAGGCTGAGTGGACCCGCCGGGATTCGAACCTGTGACCATGAGGTCGAACACAGGCCCCTGCAGTGGATGCATTAGTCCACTGAGCCACCAGACCCGGCCTATTGTCGTGTCTGACTCGGAGCAGAATCTGCCTCAACCTTGACCGAGGCTGTGCCCAGCTCTGACTGGCACAAATCCAAAAGGCAATCCTTTTTTAATTCTGACACTTTGCCCTTTCCACGCACTAGGGCCCAAACTTTATACAATCTATTAGGCTCTGACTCGGACAATAACAATTATGATGAAGGGGGTGACTTTATTTCACAATATGATGAGAAAACTGATATTAAGAACTCCAGAATGCCACTGGCCAGGCCTTGTATTTCACTCTGGTCTTGCTACAAAGGATAGTGCCTCTTTCGCTGTCGTTGGGCGGAGGTTAGTAGAAGTCTTAGACCTACAAATCCCCACTATGGAGGTGGCAACAAATGTTTTACTGAGGAACTTCAGCCAGGTCAGGCCCCTGAAGAGTCTCTGCTGCCATTTAACGAGGCCCTCATGAACACCTATTTGCGCTTTTGGGTGAAACCATATTCAGGTCCATCTAATAATAGGCAGGTTACTTGTTGCCATAGTCCTTCACTGAGCGACCTGACTTTTCTTACACAACATCCAACGCCAGAGAGTTTGGTGGTACAGGCATCCACCAACAAAGTAAATTCCAATGCCTTCCCTACCACTTCGCCTGATGTGAGACAACACAGATATAGACATTTGGCAAGCAGATTTTCTTCTCTGTGATCCTTGCTCTGAGGCAAGCTGCCTGTTTGATGCTACTCCCATTCCTTTTGGGGCACAGTGGCACAAGTTTTTTTTGCTGTACTGGACAACCTTTGGGCATCTCTTAGTCTATTAAGGATGGTTGCAATGCAACGAAATTTGTTGTATGTTCTGGCTTGGACACAACCAACTGCTTGGGTCACGCAATGGGCACCAGTGTGGCACTTTGGCATCCTGCCTGGATGAGGTCTATGGGCTTCTCAGGGGATTTCGAAGTATTCCTGATGGACATGCTGTTTGGCAGCTCGTGCCTCTTTGGTGAAATGTGGATTCAGCCCTGGAATGGTTTAAGGAGAGTAGGGCAACAGCACATTCCTTGGGTCTTTCTGTACCCACCAGACAATGCCACCAACAATTATGCCCTCTCCGTGGCTACGGTTGAGGTTTCAGTTTTGCCAACACCATACCCTGTCTCCAGCCCAGTAGGCCTTTCAGCCCTTTCATGGCTGAGACTGTGGTTCTCAAAGATAAAGCCCAGGACAGCAGGAACAACATGCAGCTCAGTCCCCAACCCCTCCAGCATCTGCAGCTGCAAAATCACTTTAGTGTGTCCGTGCAAACATATAACCACCCTGTTGGAGGCAGGATTGGATAATTCCTCCAGGTAGGCCATCACTTCAGACAGGTGTGTCCTCCAAATTGTCCATTGGACCAACACCCTCTCATTTCTTTCTATCCCCACTGCGTCTTCCACTACCATCAAGCTGACTGATAGAGGACCATCTGTCTCACGTGCATCAAGAAGGGCAGCCTATTTTGGCCCAAGGGGCCATAGAGGGATTTCTGGCCTCGAAGTAGGTACTGTGTTACTCCTGCTACGTCCTTGTGCCGAAGGAGGACAGTGGCCTTCATCCTATTTTGGACCTTTGCCCTCTCAAGGGGTTCCTGTGAAATGACAAATTCAAGATGCTCACCCTAGCCCAGGTCCTGTCTGCCCTAGGCCCCATAGACTGGTTGGTGGCATTGGACCTGCAGTACACTTAGTTCCATATCCCCATCCTGCAGGTCCACAAGCACCACCTGAAGTTCACAGTGGGCCATCAGCATTTTACAGTTTGCAGTACTCTCTTTTACCTCACCAGTGTCAATTGGTTGTTCACAAAAGTGTTGGTGGTGGTTGCAGCACACCTTTAAACGTCAGGGAAACCAGTCTCCCTCTACCACCCCCCAGGCGACTGACATCCTAACATCGTTAGGGTTCACTATCAGCACGGCAGGAAGGTCGGTGGCCTGGGAGTTCCGGATCCCCTCTGAGGGCTTTAAGAAACACTTGAAAACGTGGCTTTTTAAAATCTAGCAGCTACCTACCGCTTTTGGCAGCGCCGGGACACTCATTTGAGTAGCCGTTTTGCGCTATAACAAATATGTTTCATTCATTCATTCATTCAAGTCCCATCTGACTCCGTCGCAGATGTTTCTGTTCATCTGAGCTACTCTGTATTTAGTACAGTTGTTTGCCTTCCACCCATCGTTCAGAGAACAGGACATTCAGGTTATGATCCAGATGTTTCAACCTCGGTCCTAGATCTCAGTACGAATGACTCTGAGGATCCTGGGATTGTTGGCCTCCTTCATCCTGCTGCCCAAACATACCAGGCAGCACATGTGTGCTCTGCAGAGGGACCTCAATTGCCAATGAGCATAGAATCTGGGGAATCTGCTGATTTTATCTAGATTTCGGTGGAGACTGCAAATGACATTCAGTGGTGGCTTCTGAACCGCGGTTGAGTCAGTGGCAGATCCATCTCTTTACCCTAGACAGAGTTGATGGTGGTCACGGAAGCATTACTGTTGGGTTGGGGAAGCCATCTAGGAGGTGTGGAAATCAGATGCCTCTGGTCTCCACCAAACACTCGACATCAATTTCGAGTTTAAGGCGAATTGCTTGGCGTTAAAGGCCTTCCTGACCATCATCTGACTGGTGCAGATTCTCACAGACAACATCACCGCCATGTGGTACTGCAACAAGCAGGTCGTGGTAAGGTCCTGTGCCCTGTGACCGGAGGCCTTGTGCCACTGGAAGAGCCTGGACCGCAAAGAAATTTCTCTGAAGGTAAACCACCTGATGTGATCTCTAAACGTCAGGGCAAACAAACTCAGCTTCCAATGCTTAGCGTGTCATGATTGCAGTTGCACCCGGAGGTGGCATGAGGCATCTTCCAGCAATGGGGAGCACCCTGGTTCAATCGTTTCACTTCCTCTGAGAACATGAAACATCAGCACTTTTGTTTGTTGAATTTTCCAAGGCTGCACTCTCTAGAGCACGCCTTCGACTAGAGTGGAGTTCGGGACTCCTTTATGCCTTACTGCCACTGCCTCTCATACTCCGAGTTCTGAAGAAGATCATTAAAGACCAGGCGCATCCTAATCACCTTATTGAGCCAGGAATGTTTGGTACCCGGAACTACTGAGCATGAGCATCTGTCCTCCATTGCCACTTCAGGAGGATCTTCTGTCGCAGCAGCAGCACACCGTATTTCACCCGGGCCTGCACAATTGTCCATGCTTGGAGATTGAGTGACGACAGTTCAATTTTCAATTTCAATCTTTATTCGATCAAGTTAAAATGAACATAAAAGCACAAATAAATACATAATCCTAAAAAAAATTTAAAACAGCAAATAATTCATCATAGATTCTAGAATAAAGACCCTAATACAGTAAAATCATTTCATGTGTTAAAACTATACAATTGGGTTATCGCGTGACAAGCTCACAGATCTTGGCACCCCCCTTCCTCTTTCTCATGCAGGCCCATAGGAATGTCGCTACCGAATAGCAAACCAGAGGGTCGGGTAATGATTTTAAAAAATATAATGCCACCCGACACTGGTTGAAATTCCCTTGTTTTAAAATTGTGTTAAGGTAGTCATTCCTTTCTTTCTCGTAGAGCCTGCAGAATAAGACTAAATGCAAATCAGTTTGTGGTGAGAGGTTATCGCATGGACACACACTTAGATCCAAGTGGTTATATGTTTTTTCTGGATACCCTAACATCAAAGGGATCATGTTCATGCGGAACCTCAATAATATAAATCTGTGTTGCGGCCAGGTGACATTTACTAAATAGGAGTACCCCCCCTCTATTAGTGGAGGATTTTGGCGGTATATACAAACCGCATGTTTCTCTTTATGGTATTCCTTTAGCTTGTACTCAGACATCAGTAAGAACATGTTGGTGACCTTTTGTTTAGAAACCTTTCTACAAGCCAGTGGGTCCTTAAACAATTCAGGGAGACCAATCTCCTTTAGTACTGACTCCACATAGCTGAGCCACCTAGACATCTTCCACTTGTCCATGCTTAAGCAACTCTTTATTACTGTTTGTGTAAGTGTCACTGTATCTCTCCGCCAGATTGAATGCCAAAGAAGAATTGGGGCTAGCTGTATTGAATCTAAAATGTAGGGCAAGCCCAATTCCAAGTGTAAAATATAATTTGAAGAGGAAAGAGGGAGACCCACTATAGATTTAAAAAAGCTGTTCTCAGTAGTTTGCAATGATGTTGGCGCTACCACACCCCACACACCAGCCCCATAAGTCGCTGCTGCCTTTACCTTAGCCTGGTAGATATTTTTTATAGGTAGAAGAGGTTTAGCGCCCAGTTTCCGAGCGAAGGATTTAACAGCAGTGATGCCTCTCTCCATTACCAGCTTCCTTCCTTCCACCAACTTTGACCACGATAGGTCTTTATCAAAAAGGACCCCCAAATAGGGGAAGGAGTCCACCACCTTTATTTTTCAGCATCCGCGTACAGATACGGCGTTTTATCTCTTTTTTTCGCCCCAGCTATTATTACAAAGGACTTAGTTTGATTTACCTTCAATTGTAATGAATCCATAAAGGAGACATAAGCGGTTATCAATCGTTGTAAACCAAGCCCTGTTCTGGCAATTAACACCGCGTCGTCCGCCTAAGCCAGTATAGGTAGCGGTTGGGAGTCAAAGACAGGGACATCCTGAGAGGCCACGGTAAGTGCTTTCTCGACTTCATTTGTGTATATGGAGAAGAGGAATGGGGCAAGGACGCAACCCTGCCTTACTCCCCTGGCAATTGTAAAAGGGCGCGTACAGTCTCCATCCTTGGTATAGCGGACTGATGCCGCAGCATTTAGGTACAATTGTCTAATGAAGTTTAATATGGGTTGGTCAACCCCCATCGCCTCCATTATATTCCATAGCTTGTCATGGACCACGCAGTCGAATGCGGCTGTCAGGTCCATGAATGACATGTAGATCTTTTCGTCCTTCATTCTAGTATATTTCTCTATGGTCAGTGCTAAATTCAGGCACTGATCCGCGGTACCCCTTCCCTGCTGAAATCCATACTGGGCCTGGATTAAGATGTTATTTTCCTTAGCCCACCCCTCTAGCCCCTCGATGTTGTGTCCAGCAAGGAAATCGGTCTATAATTCTTTGGATTGGCCCTGTTTCCTTTTTTATGAATTGGGACAATGACACCCTTTGACCATGATGGGGGGGGGGGACCAACCAGAGCTATGCTATTCAGGACGTTCGTTAGAAGCGGTATCCATAAGTCTGGATTTTCTTGAAAGAAATCGATTGGGACGCCGTCCGGTCCTGGGGCCTTTCCCACACTACATGATTCTAGCCCTACTTTGACTTCAATAAGTGAAAAAAAAGGGGAGCATGACACTTTTGCTCCGCAGTCATGGAGGGTATTGGGGTGTGAGAATTTAGGGCAAAAATGTTCTCAAAATAGGAGACCCATGTCTCCTCATCTACATTTATATCTGTTGTGGGGTCGCTAGAATTTTTAAAATATGGTGCGTTTACTAGCATCCAAAAATCACGGCTGTTTCCCATACTGGCTGCCTTATCAAGATCCGCCCATAAATCCTCCTTGATGACTTTTTCTCTATTTTTCCGTGCCAGTTTATATGAAGCCCGCAATATTTTTATTTGTTCCAGAATTCTAGGCCTAATTTTCAAGGCATGGATCAGAGCCTTCCTCGCTTTAGTGCACGGTGAGTCAAACCAGCCCCTACCTTTTACTTTATTTGGCACTTTTAATCGTGTCAGGGCCGATTTTACCTTCTCTAAAATATCACAGAAAGCCAGCACCACTTCCCCTGCATCAACTTCTGGATCTAAGCACAATAATATGTTATCTCGTGTATTTAGTATAATTTCTGGGATCATCTTTATTTTATCGATGTGGGCCCATTTCAATTGGACTCCGTTTTTCCTTGCCACAATTGGAGTGTCAACTTTTTTGTGGTTATATATGTCCCATATAGATACCTTCAACTCTATGGATGAAATGGCATGATCGCTAAAAAACGAAAAAGAGTTTCCTGCCTTGGAAGCCCTTGAACTAAGGGGAATTGTTAAAAGTATAAAATCAATCGTTGACTCCACCCCGTTTCGGTGGGAAGTTCCCACTGAATTTTCTGTTACGGGGTCTGGATCACAAATTACTTCCATGTTTAGGGAGGCTAAAGACCTATTTAGGCAGTTGCCATACTCATTGTGTGTGAAATGATATATTGGATTTCCCCCCATATCCTCTAGTCCACAGACGGGCAGTGCGTTATGGTTACAAGGATGAATATTGAAGTCGCCCATCCAAATAATATTGACGTTTATGTTCTTAATGTTACGTACAATGTGATCTATTGCTTTGCAAACCTCACCCACAATTAAGTGCATGTTTGGGCCGAATCTATTGTTATAAAAATGTATTAGTAGCCATATCCCTTCCTGTTGTACCTCCCATCATAAGGATGTGGAAGTTTAAATTTGTACGGTCACAGTTTTTTACTTTAACCGGTAGATCATTTCGAATTAGGGTCAGGATGCCCCCCTTGGCCCTCCCCGAAATAGACGGTATAGCTTCGGTCTGAAAGGAGCGGTATCCATTTATGAACACTGGCCCCACAGCCCAAGTTTCCTGGAAACATACGATTTCATGATCTTGTCATACATTTAGCCAATTATTGTCGCTCAGTTTGGGTACAATACCAGCCACATTCCATGAGGCTATTTTTAGAGCCGTTTTGTGTGTCCCCTGTTGTATTATGGGTGACTGTGGTCTCTCACCAATAACAGGGGCCGAGATGGGCTGACTCTCACGGTTCTCTAGGGAGTTTGATTTCACTGACTGTGGTCAGTCGCAGGCTTCTAGGTCAGATAGGGGTGCAAATCTATTCTCAAGCCTCAAATCTGTTAACCTAGAGTTCCCCCATAATGACCCCCATGTCTGTTCCTCCCTGTACTGAAAATCGCCCCCTATTGTCTGTGGGAAAGGAGGTCTGTAGAAAAAACCCAGTGGTAACACGGTAATATGCGAATTTCTAAAAAAAAACATTACCTAAATTTCCTAGGAGAAATCTGACAACAAATTCATTATTGAAATTTAGGACCACACAGTCTCCCCGCATTTCTTTCCTTGCAGGACCTACCCAGGATACTCTTCTAGCCATAATCATTTGATTTGGTAGGTTCCTGCCTATGCCCCCCACCTCATCCAAGTTTTGGACTATCCAGTGCAGGGCCTTAGATATTAATTGGGCTATTGATTCTGCCTGGCCCTCCCGCAGTGGTGGTACATTGCCCAACACCATAACCAGGGGAGCAGCTGCTGGGGGGAGATGTAAAGTCTGAATTCCAGCCTTCAATAGCCCAGAACCGATCTTTCATCCTTCCGGTAGTCGCCTTGGCTGCCCTTTCGTGGCGGGATTCTACCTTGACCAATAATTGCTCTATTAAGATTATCCATTTGTTGGTTTGATTTATCCCCCACTTCGTTAAAGTCATTGGCGCTGGGTTGACTTGGATGACTTTGGGCAACTTCACTAGATATGCCAGCTGTTATACTACGGGTGGCGCCGATACAAATATCAGAATTGGTGCATGAGGGGTGTACCAAATTAGGGGGAACAGACGTCATCTTTGTGGGCTTTATGGTCGGGTCTGTTCTGCATGGCTCTTGGTGAATTTGGGGCTCTCGGCCAGACGTTGAACCAGTCTTTACTAGTAATGCCTCCAATGCATGAAAGTTATTCTTAGCCTGGGATTCAAGGCCAGTTAGTTTCTCTTCAATCTGGATCAGTCTCAATGAAATGGGGTTTAACATGGTGGAAACCAAAGTTTCTAATCTCTGCCACATGGCCTCATTCATCAGAGGGCATGGAGCAGAGGTTATTGTTTCCGTGGGACTCGGGCCACATTCCTCTGGTTCTATTGTGTCACCCCCTCCCCCCCCATTTTTGTTCGATCTTGGGGCTTTCGCTGGTTTCGGTCTCTGTAGGCCCCCGCCCCTCTTCCTCTTTACAGCAGGGTCAGGAGTGGATCCCGAAAGTTTTTTCACGGCTGCAGCCCTAGTAGATGCTCTTTGTGTGGTGCAAGTCAGTGCTGGTTCATGGGGTATAGAACCCGTAAATGTTTCTGTTTCTATTTCTATTACCTTGTCTGATAACAAGAGTTGATCAGGGGTGATGTGTGATGCCGCGCCCCCCAAAGAAGATCTTTTTGGGAGAAAAGGCTCCAAAGATAGGCGTCGCTCCGTCATTTCGATCTCGTGTGCTAGAACTGAAGTCGCCCTAGTTAGAAATTGGTTGAGTGTCCCCACAATGCTTCCACCCGCTTGGGCGCTCTGTCCCTCTCGCTTGCTCATCCTGGTAGAGGTACCTAATGCTATCTTGTCGTGCGAGGAGTAATGCCAAAGACGCAGAGTCGTTAGTAACAATAGTGGGTATGAATTACACACTGTACCTTAGATTGTCACCAATCTCAGGGGGGGGGGGCCCAGCCTCCTCCGGGCTCCGACGGGCGTGGACGGGCGCGTCCCGCATCCCTCTTTTAGCACGTTCGTGCAGCGCCAGGGCTTCTGGGCACTTTAGTCCTCCTGCCCCAACCTGGACGGGCAAACGGCGTCGGAAGGTCTCTCCACCTCTGAAAGTCTCTCAAATTAAATCATCCACGGGCTCACGGGGCGTCCCAGTAGTGGCTACAAGGCGCCGCGGGTCAGCGTCCCTCTTTTAGCGCATTCGTGCAGCGCTAGGGCTTCTGGGCACTGTAGTCCTCCTGCCCCAACCTGGATGGGCAAACGGCGTCGGAAGGTCTCTCCACCTCTGAAAGTCTCTCAAATTAAATCATCCATGGGGTCACGGGGCTCACAGGGGTGTCCCAGTAGCGGCTACAAGGCGCCGCGGGTCAGCGTCCCTCTTTTAGCGCGTTTGTGCAGCGCTAGGGCTTCTGGGCACTGTAGTCCTCCTGCCCCAACCTGGACGCGCAAACGGCGTCGGAAGGTCTCCACCTCTGAAAGTCTCTTAAATTAAATCATCCACGGGCTCACGGGGCTCACAGGGGTGTCCCAGTAGCGGCTACAAGGCGCCGCGGGTCAGCGTCCCTCTTTTAGCGCGTTCGTGCAGCGCTAGGGCTTCTGGGCACTGTAGTCCTCCTGCCCCAACCTGGACGGGCAAACGGCGTCGGAAGGTCTCTCCACCTCTGAAAGTCTCTCAAATTAAATCATCCACGGGCTCAAGGGGCTCACAGGGGTGTCCCAGTGACGGAGGTTAATCTCCTGCAACCTTAGCCCTGAGGTCATTGATGTCATCTTGACAGTGAGGCATTCTCATCAGTCTTTGGGACAAACTTGTGAATTGGTGCAACACTCAACATATTTGCCCACTGCAAGCAAAGTTGTCTAATCTTTTGTTGTTTGTTCTGTCCCTGGTGCATCAAGGACTTGCTTTGGGCACTCTTAAAGGCTATGTATTGGCTCTTTCCGGCATATTTGCAGTTGCCTATCGGCCCTCTTCATAAATCACCAGTTGTGATGAGATGTTTGAAAGGTTTGCAACAATTATTTCAGCAAAAACACATTTGTGATGCCACAGCTGGACTTGAACTTAGTCCTCACTTTTTGGATGTACACCCCTTTTGAGCCTCTGCACAGTTGTCCATTCAGACATTTAAGACGGTCTGTCTTATCGCCATAACATCAGCTAGACATGTGAGCAAGCTGCAGGCTCTTTGTGCCAACCCACTTAATACAGCATTCTTTCTGGATAAGTTGGTGTTGAGGACCCAAGTTTACTTTTCCGAACGTGGTTGCTGCATTTTATGTTGGGCACACTGGCACTCTTCTACTTCATCCCTGTAAGGAGGAAGATGCCTGTCTTGGACATTTGTGAGGCAGCTACATGGGCGTGACTACACATGATCATGAAGCAATACTGCCTCAACAGTCAGGACTGTTGAGAGGGGCATTTTGCCCACTCAGTCCTATAGGATGTTTTGGTGTGAGCCAGTTCACAGACCCACCACCTTGGGTTGAACTGTTATGGTATCTAGTCACAAGGTGAGGAATCTGCGGTTAGAAGTATCCATCAGAAGAACAAGTTACTTACCGTCTGTAACAATCTTTCGGGTGGATACTTAATCTAACTGCAGGTTTCTGACCTACCCTCCCACCTCCCTTATATGTGAACTGGGCTCTTATTCCATCTAAAAAGGTCCCAATCTAGAGATGGGTCTGCGTCTAAGGGCATGGACAGCCTTGAAAGAAACTGATATCAGTGTGCATAGGTGGCACTTGTATGCAGCTCCATTTTTCACTTCTGGTGAGGCACGGCATTGACATGGAGACGCACAACGCCACTCACCGGCTTGCAGGAGTACTACTCTAAAGTTTCCTGATCTAGTCTAATGCCTGGGAGACATTCACAATGTGAGGAATCTGCATTTAGATAGAGTATCCTCCCAAAAAACTGTTACCGAAGGTAAGTAACTTGCTTGTTTATCTTATTTGGAAACCTGGAAGGAGTTATAGCATTCTGGGATGATATTTCAGTCTTTATGAATACTATTAAAATGCACAATCACAGGTTAGCCAAAGTTCTCAGCATTCTTCAAGAGAGAGGTATGATACTTCGGATGAAAAAATGCACATGAAATGGAGTATCTAGATCATACTATTGATAAGTGTTATTTATCCAAAAACAATTGAACGTATGAAAGTGCCATCTGACAAGAATCAGTTATGACATTATCTGGGCTTGTGTGAGTTTTACTCCAGGCTTGTGGGAAATTTTGTCTCAAGCAGCACCCCTCAGGAGATGCTCAATAAAGATATCAAGTTTGCATGGGATAGTGATCATTTAATTTTTTTTTTAATAAAAAAAAAAAATATATATATATATATATATATATATATATATATATTATTGATGCATCTCCTTTATCTCCACATTTCTATAGTGATTGTTGCAGGGTATCAGTGGATGCTAGCTGGGAAGGCATTGGTGTAGTTGTATTCCAAAGTGTTTCGGAAATAGGAAAAAACATATTTTGCCTTGAGATCCTGGTCTACTACTGAGAGTCAGTTTTCCACTATTGAATGAGGAAGGTTTGCCTGTGCGTGGGCAGTTACATATTTTAAGACATATTCGTATGGTTGGAGATTTACAATCAAGAAAGACCACAGACCTCTATTAGATATTTGTGAAAAAAATCACCAGGGAAGGGGAAAAGCTGTTGGTGAAGACTTCTTCAAAAAAGTGATTACGTTTGGTATCGAAGGTTAACCTTTAGAGCTTCTCAAACTTTTTAAAACCACAACTTACTTTTCAGAACAACAAACTTTTGCAACCCACCTAACGTTTTTATTTACGCAAACTTTATTGCATTTAATAATTTCATATCGTTGTTATTTCAGTCATAGTGTCGAAATAGGCAATGTAGTACAGAAGTATTATGTCCCATGTAATACATAATATAATCAAATAGCAGGCTCTGTTCATGAATACCCATTGCCACATAATAATGCATTACTAACTTTACCCTCCCAGCCTCCTAAACAACTAGACAATGTCACCCATCTATTAGTCTTAGCACAGTAGAGTGTAAAACAACCAAGTGTGGAGGCGGTGGTGTGTGGCCAAAGTGTCCGCGGAGCGACGAAGGAGTGGCGTGGGACAACTGGTGCCCTGTCGGTGCGGGCTAATAATTATGCCTGCCCATGGTGCACCAGGAGGGTGCAGTGCGCACCCTGCCCCGTAGTGAGAGAGGACACAGGAGGTGCGACAGTGTAAGTAAGATATCCGTTGCATGTGTAGCCTGAACAACCTTCATAGTACTCCTCTTCAGAGGCCTCATCTTGTAGGGGATGGGTCTCCTGCGCAATCCTCTATATTCCTCCCCTCATATCAAGCCACTCTCTGCCTGTCCCCAGTATATAACCTCCTCCCACCATAGAATCAGCTGTGGAGCGTTTGAGGAATTCCAACGTCTGGTTATCAGTCGTTTTGCCAGTAAAAGGGCCAAATCAATAAAGTGTAATGCCACTTTGGAGCTCTGCGGTCTGGTACATAGCTCAATAGGCAGAGTGCTGGAGTATCTCAGGGTGTGATGCCCGTCAGCATTGCTAACGCTGTAAAAATCTCAACCCAATAAGCAGGCAGTGAAGGGCACGACCACAGCATGTGTAGGAGATTAGCATTGGCCATAAGACAGCGAGGACATGTGGAGGATGCCAACAGAAACATATGGCTCACTGTGTGGAGTTGGGTACGCTCTATGTAAAATGGAGAATTGGATGAATTTAAATCTCTAGTTACAAGAGACTTTTGGGGGGTACGCTAACAGAGCAGCCCAATCCTTGTCCGAGAGTTCATGCGAAAGATCCTCTTCGCATTTCGATTTCAAGGAAGAGAGTGGTACCAGGAGATGGGTTCGTAACCCATGGTAGAGCCAATGTACCAGGTGTCTACCATGTCCCATAGTGTGTAACGCCTGAAGTGGTGCATGCGTCTCCAGTTCCTTTCCTTCAGATGCCCAGTATCTTCACAAATACTTAAGGATACTAGCATGTGTGAAAAGAAGATCTTTCAGTAGCCCATGGTGTGTACAAAGTCCCCATGTGGGAGCAACACTCCATCCTGAAACAAGGCGCCCACCGTCACTACCCGTTCCTGCTCCCAAGGGCTGTCCCTGTATGCCGTCCGTGTCCTAGAGGACGTGGGAGGCCACACAGTGGTATATTTGGTGCGTATGGAACCCGTGTACTTCCTCGCCATCCTACACTACGTCAGGTCTATGCGCAATAGAAGGGAGCTCATCGGGGGCACTATCACGCCCGGACACACTAGTTGATGGAGATGACCCTGTCCAATCCTTTCCGCAGTATACCCAATCTCTATAAGGTTCTGGACGGCCGGCCAGCCAATAAGACAGCCACTGCAGCTGCCCAGTATGCCTTAAAGTCAGATACTCCAGACCATCCCCATCAGTTGGTAACTGTAACTTCACAAGACTGACTCTACGGCGCCCTTTTCCCCATGCGAGCTCCACTTTAACATCTTGAACATGCATGCCAGCAGCGCCGTTGGTAGGTTAACAAAAAGATACAGCAGGCGTGGCAGCATGACCATCTGCCAGTGACGGGCGCCCAGCCACTGACAGAGGTAATGTGGTCCAAAATGTGATTTGTGAGTGCAACAAGTTGGCTGTGCTGACAAGGTTGTCCTCAAGTAAATCCTGCATCTCTCAATATATTTGAATCCCTAAATAACAGAACGTATGTGGAGCCATAGGCATAGAGGTGGATCCAAGAGGCAGTGTGGGGTCAGCGAAGGAAAAAGCACAAGATTTACCTGCGTTGACCTGCAACCCTGATAATGCCCCAAATTCAGTTAATAATTGGGCTATCCTGGCTAAACTCCCCTGGAGGGTTTTAAGATATAGGATCATGTCATTGGCATGTAAGGACACAGAATGGACCGTACGACCTACGGGGATCCCCCATTCAATAGCCTACTGTCTGATTCATTGTGCAACAGGTTCGATGGTGAGCATGAACAGGAGGGGTGAAACGGGACAGACCTGTCGTGTCCCCCACAAGATCCAATCAGTCAGAGATATAAGGCCATCGAGCCCTGGCCATGGGTGTTATATACAATAATTTCACCCATCTAATAAACGCTGAGGGGATGCCAAATTCGGTCAATGCTGCTCTCATGTACTCCTAACCTAGTATTTCAAAAGCCTGGTGAATATCCAGGGACACGCAGCCAGCCAACTGGTATTGCCTATGAGCAGCATCCATTATTTGAAACAAACTATGGATATTGAGGGAGGTACATCACAGAGGAACAAAGCCACATTGATCCGTGTGTAATATCCCTCAGAGCAGCGGGAGTAGCCTGCGTGCTAGTATTTTACTTAAAATTTTATAATAGGTATTCAACCAAGACAAGAGTCTATATGAAGTAAGATCTGTGGGTGACTTGCTAGGCTTTAACAGTGAGGTTAGTAATGCATCCCTGGTAGTAGGGGGGAGGGAACTTGTCTCAAGCAAGGAATTATAAAATGTTTCTATTGAGGCACTAAGCGCGTTGCATACATAGAGTAGAATTCAACAGGGAATGCCATTGGACCCTAGCTTTTTATTGTGGGCAAGTTCTATGATCTCTGCCCGAATCTCGCCAGCTGAAATAGTTTCCAAGAGTTTCCTGGTCAGTCGCTGACACCAGTCACAGCTGCTGCCAATGTACAGTGGCAGGGCGACAAAGGGGGGTAGAGGAGGAGAATTAATAATAATAAAGAAAAAAGTACCTGATGCCGACCGGCCGGCCACCTCGCGCCTCTGTGCTCTTCTGCACTTCAGAGTGGCAGCATCCCTCAGCCATCTGTTCGGTGTAGTTACTATACTTGCATCCCACAGCTACTGCAGATATGACACCCACTCATGCACAACTCCACCAAACCTGTGCAGTGCAGTTCACATCAAGTCCTCAGCCGTCTGAGGTGAGACAGTCGGGCCGCCACCCAGCAACGTGGCAACACAGCAACCTGCGACGCAGTCACCTCCAGTGAGTCAACTTGCTGGTTGTCAGTTTCCGAACCTGATGTTAGGGAAGAGGGGACTACCACATGCCTCCCCATGTCCTCCACCTCCCGAGTCCTCTCCTTGGCTGCTTGCTCTTTAGTGGGGCCCTGTGGTCGACGTCTGTTGCATGGCTTGCATTGTCTTTGTGTTTTAAATAAAGAGGGGGTTCTGTTTTACCCCCTAATGAGGAAAAGGGCTTTGTGTTCTAGCCAGGACCAGGCATCCTCTCGTGTTGCACAAAATGAAGTGGTGCCCTTATGTGCTATCCAAAGCGTAGCATGGTAACTGCGAAGCATAGTTGATGCCATGAGGCACTTCTTTACTTCCATGAAAGAAGATCTGGGCCGTTGAACTTACAAGGTGTAATCAGGATAAATATGCACTTGAGCATTCTAGACAGTCCAGGGGCCCTTGGCTCACGTCACCTGTAGAATATGGTCTCTGTCCCTATAGTTAAAAAGGCGGGCGACCACAGGCCGCGGAGGGGGACCCGGACGAGGAGGTCTCCCAGGCACTCTGTGTGCCCTCTCAACAGAGAAAAAAGTGGATTGTTTACCCTGGAGAATCGTCTTCACAAACCATCCCTCAAGATAGAGCTTCATATATGGGCCCTCTGCCTGTTCCGCGTGGCCCACGATCCTCACATTATTCCTTCTTGATCTACCCTCCTGGTCGTCCACTCTTTCTCATAGATACTCTATTTTTTCTTGCATAGCCCTGAGGCGTTTATCAGAGTCTAGCATCATGGGTTGCAGGGCAGCCAGTGTAGATTCTGTGTTGTTAACTCAGACTTTCAATTTTTTGTGGTCCTCCCACAGAAGGCTCATGTCAATGCATAGGGAGTCTAGTTTAGGTTCTAGAGTAGATTTAATGTCTAGTACGGCTGTTAAAAGGTAATCAAACCAGCGGGAGTGGTCGGATAACGTGGCTGCCAGTGCCATAACCGCAGGTTCATTAGCATTTGTGTGTTCCTCGCTCCCATGAGTGCCGCCGTCAGGGTCTTGTCTGTCTCCATTTTCACCATTGTGTGAACGATGTGGTGTCCGGTACTGCCCCATCGCAGTACGACAGGTGGCGTTGGCAGGATGACAGGCGGCGTTGGCAGGAAGCCAGAGTCTCTTTTATTTTTTTAAAGTGTTGCGGTGAGCAGAAAACAGTGGGATCCAACAAGCACGATGGTCAGAAAACCATGCCTTGCCAGAAGGGCCCCGGCTGTCGTAATCAGTGCCCCGTCCTGAACTGCACCACAACGGTATGACCGGTAGTGGGGATGAACATGTCCACAGAATAATTATATGGACGGCTGGTCCCCAGGGCAATGACTGGTGTCTATTTGGGCACTCTCACTGTACTCTGCTACAACAAGTATATAGCACCAGATAAATCAACTCCCAGGTGCTAAGGGGCTTCAGTGAAGTCAACAGACTCTTATTCAGGGGGAGTGAATGACGCAAGCCCTCTTAGAGGCCCTCCTTCCGTCCAGCTCCAGACTGGATTTCAAACAATGTCCAGACCCTCTGTAGTGTGCCACACTACTCCCAAACAGAAGGCTCTCAAGTGACTGGGCACTGTGGTAAGTTATATGCAGAAAAACAATCTGGTTAATAGGGGACCCATGTAACCCGGGCACGACGTGGCATCCTTACTACCAATGGGGAGCTCGGTTAAGTCCCCATGCCCGAGACCTGCTGCTCACCTCTCCCGGGGCCCGTTAGTAATAGGCGGGTGTCAACAGGAAACCCACTCCAGGCTGCAGCGTGATCACAGCCCAGCCAAGGCAGAAATACATTCTATTGTTCCTGGTCTTTGGCACATTAGGATGGCACATCCAAGGCAACAGGATCGTCCTACAGGTCTCCTGCCAGAGGGAACGCACTGCCAGGAGAGGGCAGAGGAAGTCGCACTGTTCGGGCGGATGGTCACGTGCTGCCAGGCCGTGTCGCATGTGCCCCACGGTATGGGGCGAGGCGTGATCTGATGGGTGTATAGGGCTACAGGATAGGCCCCTTTTCACATGCAGCACGTAGTATCGTGTCCCGGTCCCTGAAATTAAGAATTTTAGCCACCATGGGTCTTGGCAGAGCCCCCAGACGAGGCCGTCTAGAGGGGACCATGTGCGCCCGCTTCACCACAAACAGTTCTGATAGCCCAATTGGTACCACCACAGTCCGGAGCCATTGCTCGATGAATTGAGTGGCATGGGGGCCCTCTGCACCCTCTGGAACTCCCACAATGTGAACATTATTTCTGCATTTCCTCCCTTTCGCATCATCTGCGCGATCCTGGAGTTGTTCCACCTGTCAGTGCAAGTGGTTTAGCTGTGAGGAGTGATCTGCCTGGCCCTGGCCCTGTGACTGCAATAGCCATTTCATTCTGTTTGACTCTATCAGCCAACTTGCGTTGGCCCTCCTTAAGTAGGCTGATGTCCGTTGTGATGGCCCCCAGTCTTTGTTCAATCACCACACGTGAGTTATAGATTTCTTGAAGGATATCCCACCTAACATTCTTTTAATGTAACTAAAGCATTGTGTGCTAGGGCACTGTCATTACAGACCGCACATTTTCCACTGAAATGGACAATAATTTGCACAGACAAATAGTTTTACAGATAAAACTAAATTGCACACAAATAATAATGTGTGGAAATTGGGTTTTAATTTTTGCATTACCTAATGAAATATCTTGATTTGTTTTGAGCCTATTAAAACCTTCGTTTTCATCACACTTCAGAATTAGAAGAAAACTCTTTGACTCCAAAATGAGAGGAGTTTGTAAACATCAACTCCCATGTGAAAAAAGCAGCAAGATATAACCTGTCATTTAACCCCCGTCTTTGAAGCGCAGCAAATATGACAAGATATATACAGAATTTAAAGGCACCTTTATTTAATGCTTGGGGAAACACTGCCCTGAAAAGTCAGGAATAATCTTTCTGTTAATTGAGATGTAATGTTTATGGTTTATTTTTATTTTTTTCTCAAACCTTTTTTTATTAAGTTTTCATATCATCGAATAATAACCATTGTAATACATTAAGTCCTTGTACTCGTTTATCTATTAGTAATCTATTTCCTTGTACAGATTCTATCGGAGAGTCTGAGTCAATTTCCCTGCCATTGTCTGTTCATGTATTACCTGAGAATTGCATTGTATTTAATTACAACATGGGGAGTAAAAGATCATAACATATTCTCTATACAATCATCCCTTCCTTCGTCCCAGAACCCTGCCCTCTCCCACCAATCCATGTTCCGAGAGAAATGCTTACGTTATTGCTTCTGCTTGGAGGCAGAGAAGAGAGGATAATGAGATCAGATCAGCAAGTTAAATCTGGTAACAAGAGTGAAATTAAACACTACAGAAAAAAGAAATCAAAAGAAGAAAGAGCGAAAAAAAAAGACAAGCCTAGTAGCCTGGGACATTCGGGATCCTGAGTGTCCTGGTGGGTGCTAATCACGTTCTGGAGTATCTTCTGATATTATTAGTGTTTTGGCGTAAAATTGGAACAGGTGTAGTGCTCTAACCCTCGTAGGGCAGGTTATCAAAGGGAGGCCCCTTGAGAGGAAGCTAACCAGTGGCCCCCATGAGTACTCAAAATGTTTAAACTCGTCCCTGTGAATGTCACTCATTCGTTCCATGGTTAGAGCTTGCCATAGCCGTGCGTGCCATTGTGTGAGGGATGGAGCTTCTTTCTTTTTCCACACTGCCGCTATTGCCGTTTTAGCTGCCCCTAAGCAGAGCCCCATTATGGCCTGATCAGCTTTTGTTTGATATTTCAAACCTGGATCTCAGAGGCCGAGAAGTGCAAAATCCGGAGAGGTAGGGATAGGATAGCCCAATATCTCTTTAATTTGTGCTAGAATTTCGGACCAAAAGGGGCGGATTGTTGGGCAATTCCACCATATGTGGCGGAAGTCTCCCAGGAGGCCGCAGCCTCTCCAGCAAAGCTCTGATGTGTTAGGGAATATCTTTTTCAGTTTTGTGGGGTATAGGTACCAATTATAAAGTATCTTATAGTGAGCCTCACGTTGACTTAATGAATGATTGTGACATTTTCTATCCTTCCAAAGGGGTTTCCATTGCGTGTCTGTGATGTCTTGGCCTAGTATGCGTTCCCAGAATTCGAGATGTCTTGGCCGTCTAGATGGTAGTGTGTGCAACAGTAGATAGTAAAGGAAAGAAATTGCCCCCTTCGCTGAGCTGGCTCCCTTCATAAAGCTCTCTAGTGTTGTGAGTTCTCTTGTCGCCCCTTCTCTAATCTCGGTTTGCAGAACCCAGTGGCGTATTTGAAGAAAGTGAAAAAATTATGTGTTGGGTAGATAGAATTCTCTTTGGCAATTCTCAAATGTTAAAATGTCCCAGTTATGGAAAATGTCAGCCAGGGTGAGACACCCTCCCTCTCTCCATGCGTCGAATGGGCCCGGCTCCAACGCAGGTGGGAAGGCGGGGTTGTAATGTATTGGGGTGAACGGTGAGGGGAACGAAGTCCAATTGGTCTGCTTTAGAATGTCAGCCCATGTTTTTAGCGTTGTTTTGGTGGGGGTGCTTATGTAGGCATTAGCCGGGCGATCTGACTTTGGTTTCCATAATAAATCCCATATCACCCTTCCCGTAAACGCCCAATCCATGTGCAGCCAGTGTTTGTCCGACTTGCGTTGGGCCCATTCCGCTATGACACGCAGTCGCGCAGCTTTGTAATATAGGATCAAGTCAGGGAACGCCAGATCTCCCTCATCAGTGGGCTTCCTGAGAAGGGCAAACGGGAGTCTTGGCCTTTTATTCTGCCATACAAATTTCTTTAACATTGTGTTAGCTTCTTGTAAGAAATCTCTTTCGAGTTCAATAGGCAGGCTTTGAAATAAGTAAAAATTTTGGGAGAACTACCATCTTGACTGCATGGATTCTGCCCATCCAAGAGAGATATAGTGGTGCCCACCTCTTAAGGTCGGCCCGGATCTGGCGCAAGAGCAGGGAATAGTTAGCTGCGAATAGCCCTCAGATTTTGGGGGTCAACTTTATTCCCAGATATGATAATTCTCTCTTAGCCCATTGGAAGGGTGTTGACGCCACCAGGGTCGCCATTTCAACTTCCGGTAATGTCAAGTTGAGCAGGAAGGATTTTGTCAGGTTAATGCGCAGGCCCGCCACCCCTTCAAAGCATTCCAACTCCTTTTGGAGCGTTGTTAAAGATCGTTGCGGGTCCGATAGTGTCAGAAGTATATCGTCGGCGAACAATGACATTTTATGTTCGTCTTGGCTGAATTTAATCCCCCTGATCCCCTGATTCTCTCTAAACCTTGCGGCTAACGGTCCGATGCTTAGCGCAAATAGGAGCGGGGATAAAGGGCACCCCTGTCATGTTCCTCTACCCAGGACAAAAGGATCAGATGCTACTCCATTAACCAATACTCTAGCCTTTGGGGCTGCAACGTTAGCCGATATCATGTTTATGAATGTTTCGCAAAAGCCAAACTGCTGAAGGGTCTGAAAGAGAAAGTGCCAGTCCACTCGATCAAACGCCTTCTCGGCGTCTAAGCCCAGGGTTTAAATCTTTTTATTGACATTTCACAGGGAGATAGCAACAATTAGAGAGGCGCAACGCTCTAGGCATATGTTGTATTGCAGTGTTATAAACATCAAGGAGAAACCCCAACTCAACAAAACCCTCCCACCCATCCCAGTACTCATGCGATGAACTAACAGGATTGATACCACAGCCTTTAATTAGTCCTTATTTAATTGGTATATATATCCCTGTGTCACGGGGGTGATATTGGTCAGCCGGAGTAAACGTAGGTATCTGGGAGAGGTAATTTCCCAAAACTTGGTCGAAGGTAGCGCTATAAACGGGCGCCATACCTCTCCATATGAAGCATTCAGTGCCGTTAGAGAGAGGGCGGTCTTCTCCACCCCCAATATGTGCCAAAGGCAGTGAAGCCACCCCTGGTACGTTGGAGTACGTACAGTCCCTCTATGCATTAATATGTTCTGGAGTGAGGCTCCTAGTGCCAACCCTATCTGTCTTCCTCTACGGAGCTTCAATGGGAAAATATGTGGGTTAGGCAAACACAAAATTGTGTAAGCAGGGAAACTGGGGAGTTGTGTATTCAAATGTAGATCTACATCATCGATAATCTTAGTTCAGTACTTCGCTAATTTAGGGCATTCCCATAGCAAGTGTAACAGTGTACCTGGGGAGATACAGCCCCTCCAGCAATTGGGTTTTGTTCTGGGTTCCCTCAATGGAGGCGTACCAGGGTTAGGTACCAGTATGTGGCTATCTTTGCAGCGGTTTCTATGCTAACAGCATTGCGCACCATGTGTCACGCTCTATAGTACGCTCTCCTTCACCCCCCATTCCTTCGATGTCAAAGACCTCCCCGATTCTGTTTCCCAACTCTTCTGGCCTGCAGTCTGGTGCGGTGAAATAGATTGGTTTAATATGCTGTACAGTTCAGAGATACGTTGTTTATTGGAGGTTTTGGTCACTAGCCATTTCTCTAAATGGGTAAGGCATCTCTGGGCTTCTGGGTGATAGGATGGATGCATCAGCCAGCGTCGCACCTGTAAGTAGTGCAACTTCTCAGTTTCTGGTAATGCGTAATTGGGCAAATGGAATTAGATGTACTGTTTAATGAAGGGTGTGTGGCACCTCCTAAGGATATACATGGTTGTATTATGTCTTTGACATATGAGGGACATTTTGGTGAGACTTTGACAAAGAAAAGACTAAAGGAAAAGTTTTGGTGGTCATTTATGGATCTTCAATTTTTGCATTTTGTTAAAAGATGCTCTGTTTATATCAATGCCGATAATTTCCTTACAGCAGTCAACTGTGAGTAGTTGCAGTCTGAATTACAGAAAGGGCCATGGAAGAAACTTTCCTTGATGGAACCTTATGGTTTATGGTCTTGCAGAAAGGTATTTCAAAATTGTCAGAAATTAAGTAGATAACTCAAACTAGTAAAGACTCTGTCATTGAATTTCTAGATTATTTCAAAAGAGAGGTTATACCCGAATGCATTATTTCAGATAATAGAGCGCAATTCACCTCTGCTAAACTACAAGAGTTTTTTCAAAGCAAAATGTATTTTCCATAAAATGACTGCATTATACTAGCTACATATGAATGGTTTGGAGGCAAGATTCAATGGAGTTGTACTAGAAGACCCATCTGCAGTAGCTTGCTAGTTGGATGTAAAATAATGTGTGTCAGATAACACTTGGGCTTAGCACTCTGCTCAGCAATGGTGTTACAAGATTTAGCCTTTTTTAGATGTTAAGCGTAAGAACACTCATAACAAAATGAAACCCTAACTAGGTTAATAAAACTTTTCCTGTTTTAAATATGAAAGCCATGTATCAGGAAGATAATACCAAACACAGCAATACATCTCTAAAAATCTTGATGTATTAATTGATAAATCTAAAATGGGTTTAGCAATAGGAGATTGTTCCAAAATCAGATTACCTTTTCATGTAAACAAGGAAAGTTTAGGTTTTCTAGGTGATAGAAGATAAAACATCAGCCAGACTTACTAATTGCTCATGGTGGGGTTTGCACAGACTAGTCAAGGCTGCGGTGTTATGTGACATTAGCCTAGACTCTCAGATTAATCTGTCAGGAGAAGTTAATGGTCGGCAGGAATATGTGTGTTTTCCTAACTTATTTTCTTCCACAGTAGCTTCTAGTCTTGAAGACATTCAACAATACACATCTAAAAAAGAGTTTCAAAGAAGTCATGAGTCGAACAACTAACCAAGTTGAAGCTGTGGGTGAGAATCATCAATGTGTATTCAGATTCTAATGATTCTCTTTCTTGTGAATTCAGTAGTCAAGCATCTCCCATCCTCAGTGTTGCCCCCAATGTCATGAACACTTGGGAAGAGAATATCGGGAACTCTGGAAACATCATTAAGTTTCCTAAGAAATGTTAGGATTTCGTAGTTTGAACATTTCCTGCTTGCCTGCTTTCAGTAGAGATGGACTTGACTACTGGTACTACACTTCTCTCACCCTGGAAGTGCTTACCCTAACAAGGAAGTGTGGGACAAAGTGAAACTAAGTATGTGGTCTTGTTATTATGGACACAGTTTCAAACTCCCCATCCTTCACTTTCCGCCCTCTCCCTATCCTGCGCCGGACTGGCCGTCTACATTTCCTCTAAATCCTGACATAATTTCCCAGTAGGCCAGTGACCAGCCACTGGGGTATCATGACATCATTGCAAGAGGTGTTACACTTCCTTTGTGATTACATGCAATTTCATACTCCTATAAAGTAATCTGGAAATCACCTGTCTCATGTCTGGTTCTTCCTTGAGCCACTTCTGTCTCTCAATTTGTTGTTTAGCTTCGCTCACTTTAGCAAGAAAGTGGTCAATCGTAGTAAAAGTCTAGGGCCGGATTGGAAATTACAGGATGAGTGGATCTTGGAATATTATGTACTTCTTGAATCTGGGATAAATCGTCATCTGTTTTATTATGTTAGTGCCCAGGTTGATATTGTATTGAGAAATTAATTTTGGAAAAATAACATCCACCTTGTATGTCAAAAGTTCTTATAATGCATGGATTGAAGTAAACCTAGATTTTTGTGGTCTGTCCAAACAATGACCTAGGTTTTGATCCTTCAGGATAGTGCCTCTAGGGAACAGAAATGACACAGGAACAGTGGTCCCTTATAGCATAAATAAAAGACAATGATCAACGCAGAGATACAATGATGACTGTTATAGGAGTCCCGATAGGAAAAGGATACTTTTATTTACATCATGAATAATTAGAACATAGAAAGTGGGACAGTATTCAAGAGGAACGTTTCAAAATACTCAGGCATAACAGCGCGTGGCCAAAGTACAATCGACAAATAGGCCACAAGCATATAGGAAGCACCATTGCACATGTTTACAATGATTAGTTGAATGAATCAGTGTCAAGGGCAGCACCTTGACACTGATTCACTCAACTAATAATTGTAAACATGTGCAATGGTGCTTCCTATATGCTTGTGTCGATTGTATTTTGGCCACGCACTGTTATGCCAGAGTTTTTTTAAACGTTCTTCTTGAAACTGTCCCACTTTCTATGTTCTAATTATTCAAGATGTAAATAAAAGTCTAATTTTCCTCTCGGAACTCCTTTAACAGTCATCATTGTATCTCTGCATTGATCATTGTCTTTTATTTATGCTGTAAGGGACCACTGTTCCTGTATAATTACTTGTACTTCAGGTCCCTCTCAGATTACTTGGGTTCCCTTGTTTTTTGAAAATATATCCAGTGAACAGAAAGCATCATTTTTTTTATTGTTATTACCTTTATTTACCTTTTTAACAAAAATGCAACAGGTGTACAGCATTAATCAGCCCATACTAGTGAATAGTACAGCAGAATCCCATGATTAAAGTAGAACCTCTTGATTTTTGATATAACAAAGCGTTAGGAGGCAAGAAGTCCGACAGCACACTCATTCCAGTTTCCCCTCTGTCACATCTTCACTCATTCCTGACTCATCCTGATCGCTTGCATTTGAGTCGGCCGTTAGGAAAGCATTACTAAGCTCCCTCCATGTTGCAAGATCCTCTTCTAGCTTGGCATCCCTTTGACTGTTTTTTATGTTGACTTCCTCTGCCCGCGTCCATTTGCGCACATTCCTCAACCACGCTTCGACCTCAGGAGAACGCTTGCCCATCCACGTCATAGCAACCCTACGTCTCGCTAATACTAACAGCAGCTGGAGGAGTTTGTAAGCCAGCCTGTGCCATTTAGGTTTCCGAACATGTCCCAGCAAGCAGTGAAATGGTGACTCATCAACATTAATGCCCGTGCCCTTCCGCACCCTCTTCACTACCTGAGCGCAAAATTGGTTTACCCTGGGGCAACACCACGCTAAGTGCATCTAGTCCACACCCGTCTCTCCACACCTAGGGCACATGTCCGGGTGGTCTGGTGCTATGCGGTGCATCTTCACTGGGGTCATGTAGGTGTGGTGTAAGTAGTTATAGTGTATTAATATGAAGCGTGCATTGCATGACACCAAATGGGTGAGCACACTTATTAGTGTCCAGTTCTTTTCCCCTAAGGCCTCAATCAGGTCCGCGTCCCAGGCTGGGCGTGCCCGAGGGCGGGGCGTCGAGTCTGCCCTAATTGTCTTATAGAGGAGAGAGACAAGTCTACGTCCAGCACCGCATGTGAGCATTATATCCAGCGTTTGTGTCGTTTGAGGGATGGCGGGTTATACGGGCCAAGTTGCTTTGAACAAGTCCAACCATCCAGCATAGTGAAGCTAATGACCCCGGCCCAGCCCAAAGCCCTCGCATGCCTGTTCGTAGGAGATAAATGTCTCGCCTGGTTATAAGTCTGCCATCTGTTCACATCCTCCATCCCTCCATGCTTGGAAGAACATATAATCCATCATTCTGTGCACCGGGGCAAATATCCACACTGGGAGCTCCCGATGGAACAGAGTGCGTCGCAAGATACGCTCCACGAATCTCTACCAGATGCTCGTGGTCTGCTTGACCACATACAGCATGTCCTCGGTAACCCCCGCTCCCTCCATCAGTGCCGCTGGCAGACTATCTGATCTGGCAGTACGCGTCCCTTCAGCATTCTCTTCTCCCAGTTATCCCCCTCATCGAGCCACTGGGCCACATGTTGTAGGTGGGTCGCATAGTAATAAAAATCCATTCTAGGGGCCTCAAGTCCCCCCCATACTGCCTGTCCAGAGTGTTCAATGCTACCCTACTACGGCGGCCGTCCCAATAGAGGGTCAGCAGTATAGACACCAACTGCCTAAAAACCGGTATGGGGATGGGACACAACACGTTTTGGAGCATATACAGGCGGCGCGGCAGCACTATCATCTTAGCCATTGCCAGTCTACCCATTAAAGAGAGCAGCAGTTTGTTCCAAAAGACTACCGACTTCCTCAGCCCATCGACCGTCTTGTGTACATTAAGGCGCAATATCTGAGAGTCCGCATGCGCCACCTGCACCCCCAAGTATCGGAAATGCCCCATCTCGACCCCCGATCAGGAAATCGCTCCATAGGTACGGCAGCCAGGCGGGCCAGTGGGAAGATCAAAGATTTTCGTCCATTAAGGCGTAGCCCCAAGTAGGCACCAAAGTCCTCCACAAGCTGTAGCATCCTAGGCATTGCCTCATGAGGTGAGGCAACATAGAAAAGAGCATCATCTGCATAAAGAGATATCACGTGAAGCAACTCTCCCGTTCGGATACCCCACTGTTCGAGATCCCTACACACCCATATTGCAGAGCAGTGGCAAGAGTGGGCAACCTTGATGTGTGCCACGCTCCAGTGTTCCCTCCTCAAAACGACTCTGGGCCACTCAGACCCAGGCACACAGCGCTGTATATATGAGTTTTAACCATCGCTGAAATCTCAAACCAAACCCTGCCGCCCTCAATTCCTCCAAAAGGTACCCCCCGTTGACCATATCGAAAGCTTTTTCGAGATCTATGGATACCATGGCCAGATCCTCGTCTCTGTGTCGTACTTCGTGTAGGACATGTGTTATCCGTCGTATGTTCATACCAGTATTACGAATGGGTATAAACCCACATTGGTCCTCATTGAGCAAGTGAGGCATGTACGGAGCCAAACGCTACGCCAAATCTTTATATAATATTTTATCTGTATTAATCAAGGTTATTGGGCGATAAGCTGCCGGGTCTCGGCTGTCCCTCCCACCCACCCCCACCCCCCCGGCTTTAAAATCATATGAATTTCCCCACCCACGCGGCAGTAGACCCCACTCATACATCTCTTCATATACCCGGAATAGAGGCTGCGCCAGCTTGCCCGAGTATGTCTGGTAAAATTCAGACGGGAATCCATCTGCCCCTGGCGCCTTGGCCCCAGGCAGCGCCCTCAATGCTTCACTGACCTCTTCAACAGTCACCAGAGCTTCAGCCCCACGGGTGGGAGGAGTTTTATTACTAACCCCTGTAAAAAAGGGACAAATTGGTCCGGGAGGACCGCCGTATCTGTCGTTTACACTGTCTGTAGGTGCTGTCTTAGCACTTCCACTATTATCTCCCTGGTGCACGCAATGCCCCCTACCTCGTCTATCAGGCAAGTCATCATGGGTATTGACTGTTCCTTCCGTAATATCCAAGCCAGCAGCCGCCCAGATTTATCCCCCCTCAGCATGTAGCCATTGGCGGTACTGGCACAACGTGTATTTGTCTAGTGTGTCCCATATGTCTCTAATTTGCATGCTCAACAATCTCTCTCGCTCTCCAGTTTCCAGGCGTGCATAGTTCCCCGTCTGAACTTCTGCCAGGGCGCTCTCCTCCTCCCTCAATTCCTGTGACTGCTGACGGCGGACCCTAAATGTTAAGCCCATTCCCACTCCCCAAACCACTGCCTTCATTGCCTCCCACTCTGCCGCTCTGCTAGTAGTCCCCTCCCAGTTAAGTTTCATGTAGTCTGTTAGCGCAGTAGACAGGGACTCCCTTCCCACCTGGTCATGGAGTAAGTCAGGGGGCAATCTCCACCGTCGAGGACCCTGTGCAGGGGGATTCCAACGCACCACACATCTCACAGAGAGAAAGCATCTTTAATAGCTGGATGTCCCCTATAATACATTATGTAATCTTACTCAGTCAGCATAAGAGTTCCTGAATAGTATGTGTCAAAGGACTGGACACAAAGTAAGTACCCTTCAAGATTGTGTGAGGAAAGGATGAGCCCTCCCAGTAGCAAAGGTACCATCTTGCACAAGATATTATACTTGAAAACGTGAAATGTGGCTCGTTTACAGATTCACAGCTAGGAGGGAAAACCCATAGATGGGAAAAACCTCCTTTGGAAATCTGTCTTGTTTGTTAGTGAATATATCGACTATGTTGGTGTAATCAGCAAGACACTTAACTACCTGACATCAGAAAGTAAATTATAGGTGCATAGTCAGAAGATCCACAAATTAGTTGAATAAAAAAGACAATAGCAAAAGTCACTAAACAAGAAAAACTGATGAAAAGAGGAAGAATCCAATCTGCTGAGAAAAATGAGGGGCGCAATTTTATAGCAAGGGGATGAAGAGTGCAATGAAAACTCCAGTAACAGATGTGTTGCACTGCATCTTACCTTTTCAAACATCACTTTTTATTGACTTAAGTGGGTACTGACTTCAAAGGAAGAGAATGTGCCACATCCTGGATTGGGAAGCTCCAATAACTCCCAATGCTTCCATTTCTAACGATAATGGCATTACTCCTAGTCCTACTCCCTCGCCTTCCTTCAGTACAATTGAGGCCCCGCCTCCCACCCAGACCCACCCCCAGCATAAAAACTCTGCCCGCCCCCACCTCCACCTGTACGTAAACAAGCCTAGCTAGCACTCAGATGAACCGCACCGGGAGGGAGGGAGGGTCCTTGAAGGAAGGCGAGGGAGTAGGACTAGGAGTAATGCCATTATCGTTAGAAATGGAAGCATTACCTCCCGTCCCTCCCTCGCCTTCCTTCAGTACAATTGAGGACATAGCAAGCAGAAGAAAACAGAGACGGACAGCTGAGTGCGAGAGAACACCAAAACAGAAACCGTGCCCCAAACACAGCAGATCAACATCCCAGGAACCCAGCGGCCCAGAACAGCAGACAAACGTTCTAGACACGCAAACGGACAGCGACAGTCAAACGGAGAGGGAGAAGACCAGGTCGCAGTCCAACAGATCCCACAGAGGAGCCCACCTGACTGGACACCACAACCGGCAGGTACCACAGCAAAGCACGCCGGACATCAAGCAACGCAGCCACCGAAGCCGCCAAACAGCGAGAGGAACCCCCCCGAACCCTCACAGGAGGAACCACCCCCAAAAGACGGACAGTCAGCAAGACCGGGGACCAAAGCCAACGACCCAACAGAGCAGAGGAAGGCCAAACAACCACCGCAACCGGATCAAAGCAAAACGAGAACCCACAGCCGATCCAACACCCCCAAGCGCCGTGCAGAGGGGATGGCAACCAAAAAACAAGGCCCAAAAGACAAGAGCCGCAACCCGAGACCCCCAAGGGGACCAAAGGAAGGACAGCCAATACCAGCAGCCAAGACCCCGAAGGGAAGGACCAGACAGGGCGAGGGGGCAACAGACCCCCGCCAACCCGCAAGAACACCAGGAGCATCAAGAAGCCAGAGAGCCGCCCACAGCACCCGCAGAGGAGACACCGACAAACCCAGAAGAGCCCCACCCGGAAGGAATCGCCACGCCAAACATAGGCCAGCCACCGTGGGAACAACACCCAGAGCAGAACACCAGGCCAAAAGGTCCGCCCATGCCAAGCACAGGACAGCAGAGAGGAGGACCGACGGGAAGGCAGCCAAGCAACCGCCAAACGGTCAGGAACCCCCAACCCAGCAAAGCCCAGCCGCACCACCACCAGGCAGCAGGCGAAACCCCCGCACAGAACCCAGGGGAAGGGCCGGAAACATCAAAGAGAACGGAACCACCGTAAGGACCCACTCCCGAACGCAACAGAAGTCGGACAGGAGAGGAGACCAAGGCACCCCAGGCCAACGGGGAGCAACCAACAACCCCCGAGCACAGAGCCACCTGACCAGAACCAGAAAGGCCCGGAGCAGCGGAAAAAGGGGGGGGAGGAAGGCACCTAGAAGACCCCGAGGCACAGGAGAGGGAAGGCCAACGACCCCCCCCCCGAGCCCCGGGACCCCAGCCCAGAGACCAGAACCGGGCCACCAAGGCCCTCCCCGGATCCGCAACAGGACCACCACAGGGAGGCCCCAACGACCCACCAACAGGCTGGCCACACGGGGAAGAAGAGCGAAATCGTGGGAAGAAGGAAGGACCCAGCACAACAGATCCGCCAGCCCAGAGGCCACTCGCCAAAGGGAGAGAGCCGACAGCCCCAGCACCCAGACCGGAGCCAGAGAAACAGGACGCTGGCAAACAAGGAACAAGGACCAGAACCTGGACCCACCCAGAGGGCGGAAAGAGGACCACGCCCCCAGAACGCCAGACCGAACCAACACCCCAGGGGCCCTGCAGAGAGCCTCGAAAGAGCACCAGGGCAAGCCCCCAACATCCGCCAGCAGGAGGAACTCTGGGAGACCAGCAGGGACCAGCACCCCTGAACCCGAACAGACCCCAGCCAACCCCGCACCCGGACAGGCCGGCGGCCAAAGTAACCACAAGCTGAGCCGGAGGAGGCAGCAAACAGCCAGCCAGAAAGTGACGGCGGGAGAGCCATCAGGATAGCTCCCCCCCCGGACACGGACCGACATGGGCAGCGGGGACAAAAGACCCGGAGACCAACCCAACAGGATCCAGACGGTCAGGCGGAGAAGAAGAAAACGAACCCCGGGAACCGGAAAACACCCCAGAAGCCAGGAGCCCCCGCCCCTGTAGCCACAGGACCGCCGGAGGAGCCCCCGGGACAACAAGGCCCGAGCCAGCGAAGGAAGAGAGACCAGGTGCAGGCAGGACAAGGGAACATTGCCACGCAAAGGCCGAAAACGAGCCTCAACGAACACCAAGCCCCGAGAGGGGACCAGAGAAGACACACCCCAGGCCACCAACAAACCCGATCCTCAGAAGAACCACCAAGGACGCCCCGAACAGACCGAGCAAAAGACACTCCGGCCGCACACAGCAAGAGGCCGACCGACAGAAGAAGGACGAAGGAAAAACCCCCGCACGAAGGAGAGCCACGAGAGGCACCAGGACCTGCGGGAAGACCCAGGGCGAGGGCCGGAGGCCGAAGGGAAGGACGCATAACCGAAATGGGCGTCACCCCCAGAGAACCGCAGAAAAGAAGCGGCGACTGGGAAGCGGAGAGAGGCGTCCCCGAGACCAACGGCACGCCAAAAGATGCCAGGCAGAACCAGAGGAACGACGGCCGAAAGGGCCACCACACAGAAGGGAAGGGGCCGAACCCAGGAGCAGACCCACAGGAGAGCCAGGACAGGCCGAAGCCGCTGGACACCCCTAACCCCAGAAACAGAACGGAGAGGGCCCCAGGCCCGGGCTCCTCGACAGGAACCCAGCAGACTGACCACAAGGCAAGCAAACAGGACACCCCGACCAGCAGAGCCACCCCGCGGGGACCGGAGACAGGCAGTGGAGGCATCCGAACCCCCGAATCCGGAGGAACCTGCACCAAGACGACCCCGTACTCATGAACCAAAGTACACAGGACCCAGCCACCAGAAACGGGCCGCCGCCACCGAGGAAGAAAAGGCCGAAGACGACCACCCACCGTAGGGAACCATCCAGACAGCAGTGACAGGGACCCAGCCGGGCAGGGTCCTCGGGCGAGGAGGCAGGGAGCCAGGGCGAAAAACAGGCCAAAACCGTTCCCACCGGAAAGGCGGAGGAGTCACCCACATCGGGGACAAATGAGAGGCCCCAGGACAAGGCACCCCAGAAAGGCAGGACGCCTCACACAAGGAAAGGCACGCAGAAGCCCCTAGGCGGCCAGAAGGACAGAGGACCTGCAGCCCACAGCACCGAATAGTCCCAAGTAGCCACCCATCCAGGCACAAACCAGGCCCGACCCCGCCTAACTACAGAGAGCCGACAAGAGCAGGGGCGTACCAGGCGCTATGGCCGGAGGCCCTAACAGCCGCCGCCAAAGCCACGAAACCCCACACCAAGGAGGGCGCAGAAGAAGCCGAGAACAGGCCAGCGCCACAGCACCAGCCAAGCAGAACAGCCGACCCGTCAAGCAGTGCGGCCAGGACAGAGTCCAACAGCCCAATGGGAGGAAAGGGGCGAACACCCCCAACAAGCAAAGCCGCCGGAGGAAGCAAGGGACCCGCAGCACCGCAGGAAAAACCCACCAATGCAAAAGAGGGCGCAAAGGAACCTGAAACCAATCAGGACCAACACAGCACAGAAGGAATGCTTAGGGCTGAGGGAAAGAGATCGCACACAGCAGGTACCGCAGGCAACCGACAATCAACCGGCAGCCGGGCGGTCCACAGTGGACAAAGTAGCAAGTACAAAGCACACAAAAGTGGAAACAGCATGAAATACATCAAGCACGGGCAACGCACGCCACTCCCACAGCACCATTCCCCACACCGGGACCGAAGGGCAAGCTCAACCAGGAGGGCCGGGAACACCAAGGAAAGAATCCCACAGGTCCCGCCCAGCAGGTAAGAGGAAAACCCTGCCGACCAGCACAGGAGCCCAAGCGACCCACCACACCCCCGGAGCCAAAGGCAACGCCAGAGGCGGGAGAAGGCCCAATACCCCAGGATCCAGACGGAAACCAGCCGCCCACAGGACCCGCCGGATGAGGACGGGACGGACCAGAAGGCATCGGCCGAGCCCGTAAGCACCGGACAGAGCAGCCTCAATCAAGTCCTGCACCATCCACAGACATGAGAGGCACTACACCCCCCGCGGAGCCCATTAGTCCAGGGCGCCCCAGGGGGACCGGAGACCAAGCAGCAGAAGAAGAGGACACCAGAATGCCCCCAACAACCATATGCGACCCAGGTCAGCAAGTGGAAAAACAGCCCCCAGCAGCCCCAAGACAAGGCAGACAGACGACCATGCCCGTCAAGGGAAACATCAGAAAAAGGAATAAACAACCGGGTCAAAAACCCGGCCTACTAGGCCTCCGTGATGTGTGCAGTCCGGGAGCAGAGGCATCCAAGCAGGCCCGACCCGGAAACACAGCCCCAGCCACAGGAGGACCGCCCAACAACGCTGTGGCGTCCTGAGCCACCGCTCCGCCCCCATACCACGAGGGAGACGAGGAGAGGAGGCACTGCCGGGAGAACGCTGCTGAGGGCACCGCCGTCGCAGAGAACGAACACGAAGTCTCCCCGGCACCGCCACAGGGAGGAACTGAAGGTAGGTCTCACTAGGGAGACAGAAAAAAACAGGTGGAGGTGGGGGCGGGCAGAGTTTTTATGCTGGGGGTGGGTCTGGGTGGGAGGCGGGGCCTCAATTGTACTGAAGGAAGGCGAGGGAGGGACGGGAGGTAATGAGCTCTGCCTTGGATCGGGCTTTTTATATGGTAAAAGACCACCCTTAACTGGGAACTCATGGTGTATGTGATTCCAAGAAGGAGGAGCCCAGTCTGACATTCTACACACCATATGGTTTTCTGGAGGCCCATTGACGCACCTCCACTTTATGCCATCCAGTACCTATAGGAAATCCCTCCAAGTCTCTGTGGGTTCAGAGGCACCAGAGCAAGTCTGATGGTCAGAAGGTCAATATGCAGCAACATGCTCAACAGTAGCACATAGGAGACTTCTTCACCTTCCAAAACGGCATGAATGTAGGTAAGCTCTGAACTTTTGCTTAGTTTTGGGCATAAATGTAACAGCATGCCCCACTTCAGAAGTACTGGATTTATAAGGATGTTTTTTAAATAAAGCAATGGACGAATAGAGGGGCATAAACCAAAGATGCCTCTTCCCAGGACTCTCACTCAGAGTTAGTCTTTTCACTGGATCAGAAACTGAAGTTCTGAACTGAACCCAGAGAGTCCGCCTCCCACCTTTCCGATCCGAAGCCTCCGAGATCATCTGCGGCGTACCCCAGGGATCTTCCCTCAGCCCAACACTGTTCAACATCTACATGGCCCCGCTCGCACGCATCGCCAGACAGCACGACCTCAACATCATCTCCTACGCCGACGACACTCAACTGATCCTCTCCCTCACCAAGGACCCCCTCGCCGCCAAAGCCAATCTCCATGAAGGAATGAAGGCCGTCGCCGATTGGATGAAGATCAGCCGACTAAAGCTGAACACGGACAAGACGGAGGTCCTCATCCTCGGCTCCAACCCCTCAGCCTGGGACGACTCCTGGTGGCCAACGACGCTGGGAGCAGCCCCGACACCCACCGACCACGCACGCAACCTGGGAGTCATCCTCGACTCAACGCTCTCCATGGCCAAACAAGTCAACGCAGTCTCCTCCTCCTGCTTCAACACCCTCCGCATGCTTCGCAAGATCTACAGGTGGATCCCGACAGACACAAGAAGAACAGTCACCCAGGCCCTCGTCAGTAGCAGACTTGACTATGGGAACGCCCTCTACGCGGGAGCCCGGCCAAGCTCATCAAGCGACTGCAACGCATACAAAACGCCTCCGCACGCCTGATCCTCGACGTACCACGCCACAGCACCCCCACCTGAGGAACCTGCACTGGCTCCCCGTCGACAGGAGGATCACCTTCAAACTCCTCATCCACGCACACAAGGCACTCCACAAAACTGGCCCAGCCTACCTCAACAGACGACTCTTCTTCTACCTCCCCAACCGCCAGCTCCGCTCCGCCGACCTCTCCCTCGCCACCGTCCCTCGCATTCGAAGAACAACCACCGGCGGCAGATCCTTCTCACACCTCACCGCCAAGACCTGGAACACCCTTCCACTAAGCCTACGACAGACCCAAGACCTGCTGACCTTCAGGAGACTTCTCAAGACCTGGCTGTTCGACCAGTAGCAGCACCCCCCCCCCCCCCTTCCCTCTCCCCAGCGCCTTGAGACCCTCGCGGGTAAGTAGTGCGCTCTACAAATTCTGTGATTGATTGATTGAAGTTTCCCTCAGAAAGTTTGAAAATTACTGATCTCTTGAACCTCATACTTAGGTGGTTCTTGTACCGTTACTGGTGGACGTTCAGATGGAAGCATACCATAAGGACATATGTCTTTAGCTGAGAAAGGTGAAAGATGAGAGGAATCTTCAAAGTACGAGGTAGCAGCATTGAAAATAGGACTAACGTGCTGAGTAATTCTAAATTGCTCAAAGAATAATGATCGACATGGTAGAATTTGATCTTGATTTGTCAATCTACTTCATCACAAGTTAAGAATGATGTAAGCTGTCTGAAACAAGTTGTTGATGCCTCTTCAATTGACTCAAGCCTTCTGTGGCTGTGGGAATTAAAGGACCAATTTGAGGAGGACATAGAAAAATTCTTGGATGGAAACCTCACATACAAAATAAGGCTGATAATGTCTTAGCACTATGAGCTGCATTATTGTAAGAAAATTCTGCTGCTGGAAGATAAGAAATCCAATCATTTTGATTAATATTGCCGTAACAACGCAAATATTGATCCAAACTTGGCTACAGGCACAACTGTGGCATAAAGTAGAAGAACTGAATTGTCTATCAAATTTGGTGAAACCAAAAAATCGATGCACTTTGTTCACATTTCAAGACAGCTTATTACAATAGAGTACAAACGAGTTTGTAGAGCGTACAGCTGCTTCGGAAGAAGCGTGGCGGAGCTGGCAGCAAGTGACCGATAAATCAAAGAGATTTAGATGGCAGAGTTGAAAAGAAACGTCTTCAGATATTTCCTGAAAATGGATTCCGATGAAGCTAACCAAAGACCTAATGGAAGAGAGTTCCAGGGCCTGGCCATAAGGTGCACAAACGATCTTCCACCTCTCTTAGTTTTACCCACCCGGGGAGTTTTCACACTTGTATCTGTCCTTCTCTTTTACTGGTTTATTCCCTTATGATTCCCTTTGTATCTCTGGTAGTTCCTCACTAGTTCCCTTTTGCCTTATCTCCTTTTGTTGGTGTGTCTTGCCTCCTCGGTTGTACTGCTGTTCTGTCCTTTGTGTTTGCAGCAGCATGCTCTGGTGCACAGTTAGATTTCAGGTTAACCCATGGTTCATCACAGCAACACCCAGTGCTGAACCAGATAAGCATTGTAAACCTATTTGTTCCAACTCTGCTGATCAGGTATACTCACCTATCATCCTCTATTTTCCAACCAGTATCATTATACCCCATCTCCACAACAACAAGGTTATGTGTGTCGCTACTACAACGATTGTGCTACAGGGAACAAACTCAAGTCTGGTGTTTCTGTCTCACTGTCTTTCACTTTTTCCCTAAAATGACTATCACTGACAGTGAGTGTACCTTTGCTTGCCAGGGTAGGTATTCCGGGACAGCAGGGACTTTAAGAACCTGACTATTTGCCAGACCTGTAAATTGATCCGTCTGAAACCCCATTCGAGCTAAGGTACATGCCAGGATATAAATTCAAGAAGAACTAGAGGCTGCTCATCATGAATGAGTGATTTTGTTGAACTGGCTTCGTTTTCTCACAGAGTCATCTAACCCTGTTCCACCTTTGAAGATTGATAACAGCTCTGCGAATAATAACGCACCGGAAGGTAGTAGTGGAGGTACAGCGATGGAAAAGAATCTTTCGACCCACACCTTTTTGGTTTTGGCACCTCCAGAGAAATTTAGTAGGAATTCGTACAAGTTTCAGAGTTTTATAATGCAAGGAGAGAGAGGTGTGGCACAGCGGCCAGGGCAGCTGACTGCAAGCGCAGGGCTCATGGTTCTATCCCCGGCGGCAGCTCAGCTCAGCACCATGTGACTCTGGGCAATAGTTCACTTAATCTCCCTGACGGCCCCCAGCGCCTTGAGACCCTTAGGGGTGAGTAGTGTGCGCTTTACAAATACCGGATTTAATGCCACTTGTATTTCTTGGGGATACCTCCAATATCACTTTGCATTATTGTATCTAAATAAGGATGTATTATTTGGGCAACACCCCTTATTTTAAAACAAAAGCTTTGGCTGACTAACTGACCCTATTTATCACTCAATTTAAAATATTTTTTGACAAAAGACATACCACCCAATCTGCTCAGGCTGGCCTTTTAACAAGGCAGCAGAGAATTCAAGATCTTTTTAACTGTATCAGTCCATACCAACAATTGGCAGCTGAAGCTGCATGGACAGATGAATCTGTGGCCAGCTTTCATCAGGGACTGTGAGAGAAGTTAACGGACGTGCGGCAATATTTAAAGGTGAATCGACCTATCATCTCTGCAGCGTTAATCGAGTTAATATAGCAGATAGAAGCCCAACATAAGCCCCACTTTGCTGAACGCAGAAGTTGCAACTGGCGAATATGGGCTCTGGAAACAACAGAGAATAGCAATGCAATGGTACTGACAGAAGAACCTATGCAGGTTGGAGAGAAACGCAAGACACTTGCCCCAAAGGGAAAGAACAGAAAAAAGGCAGGTCTTTGCCTTTGTTGTGGGAAGAAGGGACATTTTGTGAAAGCTTGTCAACAGCTGCTGGGAAACATATTGGCTCATCCCTGAAAGACGGATTCAGGAGATGTTTATTGATTACCGAAGTGTCCGACAAACACTGCTTATTATTTCCTGCAATTACTCAATGCCACCTTTCAAGGACCCTTTACAGTTCATGCGCCTCCAGAAGCTTAACTGATCATAAGTTCCAGGCAGAGATTCAAATTCCACCTCAAAAGAAACCTGTGAAAGAAGAAATTAACTTCAGGAGCAGGGTGCAAGGAAAACTCTAATGATATTAATGGCCACACAAACAGGCCACATCGACAAGATATGTTTTGATTTGATTTATGCACTCGCCTTTCTAATTGTCATTGATACTACTTGGCTGAGTCTTCAGATATACAGGAAAATGAACATTCAATCATCATTTGTGCTGAACATTGCTGAATAGATCTAATTCCTGGAGAACTCATTCCACATGATTCCATCTACCCACTGATTGTCAAAGAAGATATGATTCTGCACCGATATTTGCAAACAAATCTTCATAAAAATCTTTAAAAAGTGCTTATCCATCATTCAACTTCATGTGCAGGAACATCAATCTTCGTTGACAAGGCCAATGGGGAATACAGACTTTGTATCAATTATAAAGAACTCAACGCCATCACAATCTACATTCAATATTCTCTCCCCCTCATTTCCATAGTCCTCAAACTAATAAAGTCAGCTAAGATTTTCAGAAACTGGATCTCACAGAAGCTAATAATCTGGTGCTAATAAGGGAGGGGATTAGTGAAAGCTTGTTATGTCCACTTTGACTACTTTGTTATGCCCTTTGGTCTGCGCAACGCTCTTACTGCATTCCAACATGTTGTGAATTATATATTCAGTGACCTCTTAGACAGTGGAGGCTGGCAGGGCATGGGGTGGAGTGGCAGGGGAACAAAAAAAAAACACTTACCTCTCACGGCCGCCGTCTCTCCTCCGTTGCTTCTCTCCCTGGCGAGTCCTAAAAGTAGGAAGCACACAACCTCCCCTGAGCCAATCACAACACTGCAATGCAAAGTGCGCATGACTGTTTGGCCAGCCCAAGACCAAACAGTCATGCGCACTTATTGTGCACGAACCACTCTCCTCCCTATGCCACCAGCCTGCCCCACCCTAACCCAGCCCCGTAGCTACGAAAAATAAAATTATATTAACAATGTTATTATCATTTTATTTTTCCTTTTTCCTGCTCTGAGAGCAGTGGGGCGAAGCTCCTCCGCCTTAGCAGAGGAGCCGCCCCTGCTCTTAGATATATTTATGGTTGTGTAGTTGGATCGCATCCCAATCTACTCAATAACATAGAAGAACACCAAAGCAAGTTAAATAAGTCCTTGTAAGACTTTAAAAACATTTGCTATATGCTAAGGCTAAAAAATGCTTATTTGAGGTACCAAACATTCCCTTTGTATGCTTTGAGATTTCAGTGCAAGGCATTAGCCTGGATCCTATAGAGGTAAAAACTGTACTTAAATGGCTTCATCCAAGAACAGTGAAAGAAGTCCAAAGATTCACTGAGTTTGCAAATTTCTACAGACAATGTATTCAGAATGTTTCTGTCATTATGCAGCCCATATGCCTGGTGGCCAGGAATGGAGTGGAGCAGGAACAAGCATTTAACAAACTCAAGGCTGACTTCACCTCCTTAATAATTCTAAGACATGTGGATGATAGACTTTCTTTTGTGGCCGAAACAGGTGCTTTATCATTTGCAGTCATTCTTTCACAATGAGACCTAAAAACTGATGTACTACACCCTATTGCCTATTATTCTTGAACTGTGACAGAGACTAAAAAACAATTGGACAATCTATGACAGAGAACTTCTGGCCTTCGAGGAAGCTTTCTATTTCTCTGACAGCATAATTTAGAATGAGCATATCATAAAATAACAGTTGAACTGACCATAAAAACATATTGTATTTGACAAGTATGAAATGTGATAATGCTAGACATGCCTGTTGGACACTTTTTTTCTCTTGCTTTGACTATAAGTTGACCTACTGACCAGAGAATAGGCACTGGAAGACTGACACACTCTTTCGTCAATCAGAAGACTTGGAGCTCTGTATTTTGCCCATTTCTACTGCAAAATCTAATTATATTTCTAGATCTGGTTAACAAGCTCAAAATAATATTTTATCTCTGCAATGTATACAATTGGAACCTGAAAAGAGATCACTTCAGAACGGTCTCCTCTTTCAAAGAGAAGACTTTTATCTCCCTCATCAACAACTAGATTCCATGGTGTAGAAAAGATACCACGATTCCCCAGTGACAATCCTCCACTTGTCACTACCCACACATTGGCAGCTAAATTTCATATTTCTGGTTTCTGTGTTTCAACCAGTTAGCCAACCACCCCTAGTATAATAGATGGATCACCAAAATGCAAATTGAAAGAGATTGTGTATTCCCATATCCACCGAGGCCAACTACGATATCTTGTGGCCTGGAAAGGATATGATGCATGTGAGAGGTCTTGGGGACAAGCACATTTTGACCATGCTCCCAAATTAGTTGAAACATTTCATAATACTCGTTTGTTGAAACCTGGGCCCATCTGTACTTCCTAGTTGGGGGGTATTCTTCAGGTTGGGGTCTACTGTCAAGAGTCAGGAAAAACACACACAGCCAATAGTACACTGGGGCTAGAAATGGTGGAAGGCGGCTTAATGGAATGGAAACTCTTGAGAAACAGAAACACTAGACAACTAACTGCTTGATCACTCTTTTGCTGGTGTTAAGGTCAGCTCTGGGTTAATCATGGCACTGCCTTATTTAAGGCTAGTCATGGCTAATGGTCTTTGCCTGGCACCATGTTGCTAGATACAACACTACATGTAAACACTGTTTATGTGTACCAGTTTGCACTCTTATCTGTCCTACTTATGTATTGTTTTCTTCCCTTCCGGTTCTCTCAGTTTCTCTGTTTTCAACTTATTCTGGTAAAAAAAGCACTTCTCAGGCTTTGCACTCTTAAGTTATCACAGATTGGTCTTTACATATCCTCAATATTAATTCATTGCAGCAGAAAAGAACAATATAGTATCAAGTAAAGATACCACAACCCGATCCAGCATGTAGTAAAAGTCATATTAATGAAGTGCTGACAGTTGGATGCATTACACAACCCAAAGGGCATAACAGTCTACCCATAATTACCATATTTCTTTAGATAACCAAACTTTATTGAGTTTATACAAGTACCAAGATATGATGGAAAAACACAATGGAAAAGGAGATAAAAAGAATTGAAAAAAGACAATACACATCGTAAGCACTGTACTGCTGACAATTTGTGAGCGCCACGGCTCCTGCATGGAAAGGGTCCCAATGCATTCTCTAGTGTCCAAATATATTGTAGTATTCCCACCATCTCCCCCAGATCTTACTGTGTTTTTTTCGGGGGCATCCCCTTGCTGTGTATGGGTTCCTCTAATTTCGCACACTAGTCCATCGTCACTCTTCACTCAACTTGGGAGGGGATGTGGGCTGATTTCCAGTGTCATGTGATCTCCCTTTAAGTGACAATCACCCCCTATTCCCACCAAGGCGCTTTGTCACTTAGGGCCCACTACATCCTCCAGGATTCCCAGTAGTTCAGCTCAGGTGTGGGGTGTTTCAGCTGGGTGCTCTATAATTAGGGAAAATGTAGAGAAAATCTTGGCCCAGTACTGGGCAAGAACTGGGCATTCTCAGACCATGTGGAAGAACCCGCATTAGTCAGTGGCGCGTTTAGGACCTACGGCGTTAGTAAGCTCCTCCATCCTTTCCAGCCGCTTAGGGGTAAGGTAGGCCAAGTGGAGATATTTCAATGTGACAAGGTGCAGGAGGGATGAAATGGCTGTCTCTCTCAGGGCCATTTTGGCATTGAGCCTGTTGCTCTCATCCAGTGGACCCACACATTCCTACTATTGTTCCCTCTGGGTCATAGAGTTGTTTGGGGCGATAGCTATCAGGGATTTATATATCGTTGAGATTGCGCCCCTTTCGGGCAGGCCCAAGGTGACCTTTGGTTCTAGTGGGTTGTTCTCAGGTAGGTCGGAAAACGTGGGGTTATGGGTTGCGGCCCAAATGTAGGTATTTATAGAATTGCGAGTCGTGCAGAGTGAATTCAGTCTGCAGCTCCACAAAGGAGATCATATGAGAATCGCCCCCGATGTCACCCAGCTTGGAGAAGCTGTTAATATTCCAGTGTTCAAAGCCCTCTAGGCAGGCCATCTGAAGAAGCAATGTGCCGTGCCGGCGGGGGGGAGGGGGTCTCCTGCGTGGGGAATGACCACATTTTTGATTGAAAGCGGTCTTCCATTCATCACCTGCCCTCTGGAGATGATGACCAGATGATTTCCTTTCATAGGCTTCAATGTACCTCTTTAGCACCATCTCTTCTCACTGTGTAAATGGTTTAATACAACCATACAGTGTAAGTGCTGCATGTAGCAGATCGATCGCACAGCCATAAGGCTAAAAAGGCAGAAGTTAATTAACGTCCTTTTCTTCAAAGACATCAGTGAATGCTTGATAGATCTGAGGGAGATTGTTGTGTACTTAGTGTCTTTTTTCATGAGTATAACCTATGGTGCCTCCTGAACAAACAAGGATCTGATTGTAGCAGTGTTTTTTGCAGTGGCCGCCCCTGAAGGGAACCTCACGGGCCGGCGCCATAACAGCCACCGGGGACCCGAAAAATCCAGTTTTGGCGCGTCAGCACGCCCGGAGACAAAAGGGGTGAGGGGGGATCCCCCCCCCCAAGAGAGAGCGCACCAAGAAAATGGTGCCAAAACACCTGGCCAATGGGGGGGGCCAGGTATTGGTTCAAACCCCCCAATGGGGGACGCCGCCACCATAACGAGGCGGCTTGGTGAGGATTACAAGGCACCCCTCCGCCACCACAATCCATGTATTCTACCTCGAGGAGCTGGGGAGCGGTGCCACGACGAACACGAAACAACAACCTTAACCTTCGCCAACCCGGAAGTATCGTTGGTTCATTGCTGCGTCAAGGAAACTGAGGACTGACTGACCCCGGAGGCGGTGTGGCAGTCTGGGTCTGCCAGGATCGGCTCCTCGAGCTCCTCGAGCTCCTGGGTCTACTGGCAGTGGATCGGAGCTTGGTCCCAACATCGAGGAAACTGAGGGCCTACCGGCTCCGGAGGCGGTGTGCAGTCCGGGTCCGCCAGGATCCGCTCCTCGAGCTCCTTGGTCTAGTGGTGGCGGATCGGAGCTCCCCGCTCCTGAGTGTATCCGGCGGTGCCGAGCTCCTGCCTCCTGGGGTCCAAGCTGCAGCAGAGCTTGGAGCTGCATCGGAGGCAAGGTGGGCAGTGAGTTGGATTTTTCCTCAAGATGCTAGAGGTGGGTCCAGCTCCTAATCGCGAGGTGAGCAAGGGGAGACAAGGCTGTAGCGCAACGTGGTGACGCCGCAGAGCGAGGCCAAGGTGCTTTCCCACCCTCTCACTTGGACAGGGTCAAGCACACGGCGGGAGCTAGCAAACGGGGAAAGAAGCGGAGCCCCCCCCCCACCCGAGCACAGAAGCGTGAGAGATAGGTCTGCGCGAGGTGACCGCCCCTCCAAGTGCGGCGTGGGGGCAAAGCGGGATCGCGAGCAGGCGCGCGGCCTGCCTGAAACAAACCAACGCAAGGCCCGCCCTCCCAGCATGTTTAAAGGGAGACTCCATGTTTAAAGGGGACTTCCACCTTTAAAAAAAAAAGAAAAAGAGGAAGACAAGGGGTTGAAAAAGGGAATAAGGAACCGGAATAAGGAAGCGCTGCACAATAACTAGTGGGCCTGCTGCTATTAAATCACGGACCAAGCAAGTCTCACTACACAAGGGTCTGGGAACAGCCTAATCAGAGAGTGATGCGACCCAGCCTCTCCTAGCCCAAAGAACAGGTTTGGTGCATACGGTGAGCGGCAGCACCCCGCAGAGCCCGGCAGCAGGGGCAAAAGCACTTCAAGGAACTACGCGAGGGGTTGGGGACAGCCCGGTCCGAGGATGACGCGACCCAGCGTCTCCTAGCCCAAAGAACAGGTTTTTGATGCCTACGGTGAGCGGCAGCACCCCGCAGAAGGGGCAAAAGCACCTCAAAGAGCTACGCAAGGGGCTGGGGACAGCCCAATCAGAGGGCACTGCGACCCAGCCCTTCACAGCAAGCGGTATTCCTAGCCACCTAACGCTAGGCAAATAGCATGGAGAAGCAGAGCGCTAACGAGTGGCTAGGGGAGCTGGGAGAGCTGTTACAACAGATCAGGGCTGCATCTGAGGTGCATGGGATAAGGTGGCTGCAGGCACACCTGGACAAAGACGCCGGCGAGGGGCCAAGCAATCAGCAGACGGAGGGGCTGAGAGATATCAACGGCCGGCCAGCAACCAGGAAGCGGCAGAGCTCTTCCGAGAAAGCTCCAAAGGTGACGGTCGTGAGGAAAGGATGCAAGAGGGGGGACCCGCTGCCTGCAGCCCTCCCGGCAACGGCGGGCGCCAATGGCGAAGCCAACAACACAGCAACAAGTGGTGAGCATATTGGCGCAATAGTGCAGGAGTGTTTGAAATCCATTGCCCCTTTGTTGTTCAACGGCTTAAGCGCTCAACAGACCCGCATCCGCAATCGGGGCTCCCATGGCACCTGGTGGATCCAGGGCGCTCGCAGCTGGAGTGCTTGCAAGGGCAACAGGAGGGGCACACTAGCGATATAAGCAGATCCGGGCAATTAAGCAGCCAGGTGGCACAGGGGTTAAGCGGGGCACTGGTGTCCCCCATAACAGCATGGGACAGCGCCAGCAGGGCAGGCAACACGACACAGATAGGTCAAACCTCAGATGCATATGCAAGGCCATCACCCAGGCAGCCATCAATGATCAATAGAGCCATAGGTTTAGCAAGCCTCATTCCTTTACTAGTAAAGGAAAGGATATGGAGGAAGAATTTATTGACATCTTTTCATTATTGGAGATACAGTTGGACGGGTTGGACCTGACCACATGCGATAAAAAAGAAGAGGATAGGAGGGAAAGGCGAAGGGAGAGAAAAGAAAGGAATTTAGATAACTGGTTGGAGGCATTCAGAATTTTGGCATGCATTATCGTAGAAAAATTCCCACACTGTGCAGCAGACCTCTGGCTGTATGAGGCTAACATACACGGGGCACATAAGCAATTCCCAGGGGAGGCATGGTTGGAATACAACAAAGGTTTTAGATAAAAAATGCGAACACACCCCAAAATGGAATGGAACAAGGAGGATGTGTCTGGGTTTGTAGGAAGATGGCTCTGTATATACCATACCAAAGTGAGGTATAGTGTGTACAGAGTCCAGTGAAACCCCAAAGGTAGGTAGAGGTAAAGTTAGATAGCACCTCACTCTCTATTTGTGGTAGTGTGGTCGAGCAGTAAGGCAGTATCAGAGGACAGTGTTAAGCATTTGTTGTACACACTCAGTCAGCAAATGAGTTCACACACTCAAAGACTAAACTTCAGACCAATTGTTTTTGTATCAAAAATATTCTTTTAGTTATTTTATGTCCTAGAACCAAGCAAGTCTGGCACAGGTAAGTGATAAGTACTTTGCAGTAAATATACAGATTGTTTTGCAATTGTAAATGTACTTTAATTTGATTACAGTAGTGGTACTGATAATGTAATGCTTTTCAGAATACAGTACATATACTTTGAATGGGATTTTCAGTAAGATTACAGGTAAGTTACTTTTGAGATTACTTTTCTTACTCAGAGTAGTATACCTGGATACTACTCTGGGACATTTCCTGTAAACAGGTAAGTAAAATCGTTTTTGTTAAACAGTACAATTTTAAAGACTTTCTTTAGGTTTTCAAACTCCACACTTAGAAACTTTTCACAGAAAAACAGTCAATGTTATATTCTATGTTATATACTAGTTTCCGTGGCCTAATTTTCAAGTTCAGACTCGCAGGGCTGAGAGGTGCGGGCCAAGCCCACGTTCCCCACTAAAGGGTTGGGAGGGCGACGTGCACTCTGCAGTGTTGGGGATATGGGTTATTTTAATCCATCTAGCAGGGAGGCAGGGAGGGGGGTGGAGGGTGTTGTGGGAGTTGGGATGGGTAGTTTTTTCTGTTGTTCTAATTTTATACAGCAATGCTATATTTTCCTACTGTCGCAGGTTATGTTTTTCGCTGCCACTGGGATGTCACATGATCTGATAGGGGTGCTCCCGTACGTACTCGATGGGTTGCTCTCACAACACTCCGGGGCCCATAACAGTCAGTCACGAATTGACTACATGTTTACACACGCGCAGGACATTCATGAATTCGCTGAGTCCCGCTGCCTCGCTCGGGGAATCTCGGATCACTCTCCCATTCTCACAAAGTTGTCAATTGGTTCCCCACCTCGACGCACCACCCTGACCATAAACCCCTGGGTGCTCAAAATACCACACATCAAAGAGACGTTAATCAAAGACACTGAGTTATACTTTAAAGAAAACATCGGCTCGGTCGCCTCAGCCCAAATCCTATGGAGCGCGTTTGGTGCGGTGATAAAGGGAAGGGCCCCTGCTCTGATGGTGGGCCATAAGAGGGAACTAACCAAGCGTATTGAGGAACTTGAGGTGGATATCCTACAGAGGGAATTAACACTAGCACAAACCCCTGATCACGATGCGTAACAATCACTGGCGGTCGTGAGAGTAGACTACAAACAACTCCTTACAGAGGCGGCCCAGGCGAAATACAAATCAACCTGTCATAAGATATACGAACATGGGGAAAAAACAGGCAAGCTCCTTGCCTGGCTGGAAAAAAAAGAGCAGTTATCTAGATGGGTACATCAACTGCTTGAACCGAACGGCGAGAGAATCACTGGTCCCCAGTGGATAGCTGACACATTTGGAACCTATTTCGAATCAGTGTATACCTCATCCGGGACGACCACGCCGCTCGCGGCTGGGGAACTGCTTTCAACTAGGAAAAGTCCCCTGTTTGTCCCCGGAAGACCAAGACTCCCTCGAGGAGGAACCCACGGAGGAGGAAATCCAATCGGTGATTCGCGACACCCGATCGGGCAAGGCTTTGGGACCTAATGGGTTCCCGATAGAATTTTTCAAACCGATGGCTTCCAAATTGTCCCCCTATTTTCGCCAAATGTATCTTGAGAGCTTTGCTGAAGGGGTGCTGCCAAAAGATATCAGACTGGCCTCCATTGTGGTCATCCACAAGAAGGGCAAACCACCTGACGATTGCAAGGCATACAGACCCATTTCCCTTCTCACGGTAGAAGCCAAAATACTTGCAAAACTACTCGCCAATAGACTTATTCCCCATATCACCAGGTTAATACACCCAGACCAATCGGGCTTCATGCCTGGACGAAATACCGCCCTGAATCTGTGGAGACTAAATGGGGTGCTGGCAGACACCACACAATTAGGGAAGATGCAGCCCTATTGTCCTTAGATGCCAAAATGGCATTTGATACCATTGAATGGAACTTCCTGGTCTCAGTCCTGGAGGGGATGGGATTCGGTCCCAAATTTATAAAGTGGGTACAATTGCTGTATGCCTGCCCGGTCGCCCAGGTTGTGATAAATCGGCATACCTCGAGGCAGTTCCAATTGGGAAGGGGAACCCGACAAGGTTGTCCCTTATCGCCCCTAATATTCGCCTTGGTACTGGAGCCACTAGCGGTCTGGGTGAGGGGAGACCCCCTGATCCGTGGACTTAAATGTACAGAGAATCATGAAGACCGCATCTTGTTGTACGCAGATGATATCCTGATATATATGGCTTCACCCACATCCACCCTTCACCGTATCTTTCACAGTTTTCACATATTTGGCGCTCACTCGGGATACACTATTAACTGGTCTAAATCCCAGCTATACATACTGTGGGGGGCACAACCACGCAATCCAAGAGGGTACGATATCCCTGTTGCAACAGGGGGCTTTCGCTATCTAGGTATATATATAACGACCAACCCAGCCCAATCTTATGAAGCAAACTTGCAGGAACCTCTGAGACGCTTTCGCTAAACATTGACGCTCACTTCCTCTGACTCTTTTGGGACGTGCCGCCCTTTTTAAAATACTAGCGCTGCCGCACTTTCTTTATGTCTTGCAGAACACCCCCGATAAAGTCCCTGACTCCTATTTCACCAGCATCGACAATGTCGTGCGCGCTCTCCTATGAGACGGCCGTGCACCACGGATTGCCATGAAAAAACTTTCGGCGGGATGGTATGAGGGGGGCATCGCACTACCTGACGTTAAGACATACTATCAAGCATCTCAATTGGTGGCGATAAATCGGTGGGCACATGGGAATCATGACAACCCGAATTTTCGAACTGACAAATGGCTCATGGAGCAAGGCGATATAACAGGGCACTATACACAAACCCCCGAAAGTTAAATCTTACCGGACCCACTGCACGCACTATCGAAACTTGGCACAGGGTCAATAAACAAATGGGTTGGCACAATCGTATTACTCGTGCTACACCATTATGGGAGCCCGAATTCTTGGGGCGTCTGAGTACCTCCCCAGGGTTTGACAAGTGGGACCTGATCGGCATCTCAACTGTTAGGGATCTGTGGAACTCGGGGAGACTAGCCACTTTCACAGACCTCCAGAAGAAGTACGAGCTCGCACAGACCGAAGCATTCAGATATTTACAGATTTGCCACGCACTCAAAGCTGTGCTGCCAAAGGGTAACCCACTTCCTGAGGCCTCTCCACTGGAAGAGGACTATTGGATCCCATGAACAAAAAAGCCATATCCCTCACGTACAAAAAACTGCCCGGACCCTCTCGGGCGTCTACGACAACATTGGGAGGTGGATCTGGGCGTTCTCCAGGAGGATGATTGGCGCAATGCCTTGGCCTCCCCTAGAGAGGTGGCCATCCCCATGAGACTGCGACTGGTCCAGCTGAAGATCCTCCATCGAGCCTATTTGGATGCGGGCATCCTAGTCAAAATGGGCAAACGGACAGTTCCCCTTTGTCTCAGACAATGTCGCCAGGAGGGGACCTTTTTTCACATTTTATGGGACTGCCCAGCGGCTCAATCATATTGGGACGCCATTACCAAACAAATGGGAAGGGCTGGGGGTAAGACGTTGACGTCCTTCCCAAAACTCTGCCTACTCAATGTGTGGGACGCCACCGACCTTACATAAACTGAGAAAACATGGGCCTCGTTGGGATGGGCCATTGCCAAATGCAACATCGCACAGAAATGGGGAGCGGGAGCGATGCCTACTATTCGTGACTGGGCGGCTGACATGGACAGAGCCATGATAGCCAAAAAAGATGTCTTCAAACACAGGGGATGCCCTAGGAAGTGGGACCGCAAGTGGGGTATGTGGAACAAATACAGGGGAGTTATGTTTGTCTCCAACAGTTGAATTGCGATGTGACAAAATGAGACTTGACAATGCGCTCACTGTTGATAGGCCACCTCCGAGCGGGGGACCGTGATGTTATTGATGTAATTTATAATAATGCTATTAACGTATGTCGACCAACTCATAGTGCTCATGTACATGTTCATCTCATGCATGCCATAACCTCAATGCATTGCTGTGCTGTTGTCTATGTTTTCATCAATAAAACAGTTTAAAAAATAAATAAATAGAAAAACAGTCAATGTTATCCTATGGAGGAAAATAGTGTTATCGGTTTTGAGGAAAGTATTTGGTAGTGGGAGTTTGAGGTTCTGGGGGTAGACTCAGGGGTCCCCCAGGGTCAGAGATGCACTCTAGTTACACCCTCAGCTGCACTAGGACGGCCGGGTGCAGAGTGCTGAGGCCCAATGTTATCCAACGGGGATAGGGGGCCTTCGGTTGGTGGCTGCTGACAAGCAGGGCACTTGTTTTTTTAAATTTTATTTTTTATTGATTTTCAAGCAAGGTTAAGTAGCATCGCTACCATGCAAGGTAGCTTATGTAGAAAATCTATCAACACAAAAACAACATGTGATTGATCAACATCGGGGGAAAGAGGCAGTACATATCAGATCAGAGTCTCCGTTGTACATCTGGACAGTTAAAACGTTCCCATGGAGAAACAGTGCCAGCATAGCATCAGCTTGTGATTGATTAGCATAAGGGGACATAGGCAGTACATATCTGATCAAGGGCTCCATTATACATCAGAACTAATAAAACGTTCCAGTTTAATAAACTAATCTGCTTCAGATTGAGGGTCAGCCATGGCTTGTTGTTGCAAAAATTGACGCAGGGGCTCCCAAAAGTCTTTGGGCTTAGACGACGTCGGGAGTTCTTCTGCATATAGTTCCATATTTTCTTTGCAGTATATCAGATCTTTAAGCCAATGGTCAATTCTTGGTGCCTGTACTCCTCCCCACTTAATAGCTACTCGCCGTTTGGCCATTAGTAACGCAAAAGTATGAATTTTCCCAGTACCCCTTTCACATGAGGGACGTAACACAATAGACATACCAGTGGTGTACATTGCAATTCTGACCCAGACATGTCCCTTATTCGTTGTACCACTTGCTTCCAAAACCGTGCCACCCTCTCACAGTCCCAGGCGAGATGAATAAAGTCAGCCGCCAGATGCCCACATCGCTGACAGCTACTGGAATCTCGCAGCCCATATTTGTGTAGACGATAAGGCGTATGATATGTCTGATGTAAATATTTGAAGTGTATGATTCGGAGGTTCCCATTCGGTGTAAGCTTACTGGTAAGATTGCAAACATGTTCCCACTCCGTGAGCGTCATAGGGGGGGTCAGTGTATCATTCCATCTAGCAAGACTCTTATCTAGCCCAGTAGTCCTCTCTTCTCTTATTGCCCGGTATAGTTTTGTAATTAGCTTTCTCCTCGTGGGTGTAGTCAAGAGCAGCTGTAGAGACTGTAGAGTAGGAGGTTCTAGTAGATATGTAATGTAATGGGATTTCATCGCTAATCTCAACCTGTGCACAGTGAATTGAAAAAGTAGAGTGGGGTTAGTAATATACTGGAGATCGTCCGCTTCGAGAAAAGTGCCGCCTGGGTATAGATCCTGCATTGTGGTTATGCCTGCCTCCTTGAGCAGTCTCAGGGGGCCCGCCTCTTGTGTCACTGATATAGCAGCGTGGTGCATCAAGGGCATTGCTGGGGCATATAGAGGTAATTTGTTAGCGAGCTGGCCTATTGACTGCCACGCTGCAATTGTGGCATCAAGCGTGTTTATTTCGGATTTAGGAGTCCCTCTTCGCACGTGAGTAAAAAGACTACAGAGAGGGGTCGGGTAGGCGTCGCCCTCCTCAACTGCCACGTGTGGAGTGTAGGCATGGGGGTGTAACCAGAAATATGCATATTGCGCTTGGGCACTTAAATAGTATATACACGGGTCTGGAGCACTAAATCCACCTCTTTCATAGTCAAGCGTAAGTGTAGTCCAGCCCACCCGAGCCTGTCTACCCCCCCAAATCAGTCGGAGCAGGGATGTTCGAAGTGTATTAAAAAAATGTTTGGTTAGTGTTATCGGTATATTAGCAAATAGATATAGGAATCGTGGCAATACCACCATTTTTATGATTGCAATACGGTCTGCCAGAGACAGTGGCAGCGCTATCCATGTATCAATTTGCTTATCCAGTGTGATGCATGCCCTCCCATAATTTTCCCGTATCACTACGTCAGCGTCTCGGTGAACCCAAATCCCCAGGTACTTTATCGGGTCTGACGTCCAAATTAATGGGTAGTCCATAGTTGGAGGGGGGTGCTCGCCGTCAGAGGAATGACCACTGACTTATTCCAGTTAATATTCAGGCCCGATAGCAGTCCAAACCTAATGTACTCTCGTAATACTTGTGCCAAATATCGATTAGGTTCTCTAATGAAGAGCACCATGTCGTCTGCATAAAGGGAAATACCGACTGGTCTGTGATTAAAGTTTAGTGCTGTTTCTCTGTGCCGTTGGCGTATCACACACGCCAGTGGATCAATTGTAATAGCGAACAGTAATGGTGAGAGGGGACAGCCCTGGCGAGTGCCGCGTTTGATAGCGATTGGCTCGGACGTCAGCCCTCCCACCCGAACCTGCGCTGAGGGGTCTGCGTATAGCACCCTCACCCAGCCCAAAAACAGTGGTGGGAATCCCATTCGTTGAAGAATGTGGAACATATAGCTCCACTCGATGGAGTCGAATGCTTTAGCCGCGTCGAGCATAACAGCTGCAGCATGGAGCTGTTGGTTGAGGACATGCAGCATTGCGAAAATGGTCCTCAGATTATGTGATGTAGAGCGCTCCGGGTTGAAGCCGGATTGGTCTGGTAGGATCAAGCAAGGCATCAGGGGCTGGAGCTTAGTGGCTAGTATTTTTGCTAGTATTTTAGCATCTATGTTGATCAGCGAAAGAGGCCGATATGATTCGCATGCAGCAGGAGGTTTGTCCTTCTTAAGTAAGGTGATGATTAAAGCCTGCCGATGGGACGGAGGGAGGACCCCGGACTCATGTGCCTCCGCATATGTCTCTAGCAAATATGGTGTGAGGAGATCAGCGTATTCTTTATAGAATTCTATGGTGAGACCGTCCGGTCCGGGCGCCTTTGCATTAGGTAGGGCATAGATTGCTGCTTTAATATCGTCCTCAGTCAGTGGTTGATTCAGATATTCTCAATGGCCATCTGCCAACCACGCACAGGCAATGTCCTCTAGATATTCCCCCAGCGCAGATTCCGACCCCGTTCCCTGTGATGTGTACATTGTGGCGTAGTAGCCCCTAAATTGTTCTACTATATCTAATGGGGCATAATATTCTACTCCCTCGGAATCAGTTATTTTATCTATGTGGAAATGGTCTTCATGCTTTTTGAGTTTCTCAGCTAAATTGCGGCTCGGTCTCGCACCCTCTCCATACTTCCTTGCAACATGCCGGCGTGATATGTATTTGATTTCTGATTCAGCTAACGTGTCATACTCCAGGACCAGTTCATGTATGCGTGCCAGGATGTCAGGGGACGGTCGATTAGTGTAGGCTTTCTCCAACTCTTGTAGAGAAGTCTCCACCTTGGTAAGTTGATTTCTAAGGTCTTTTAGGATGCCAGCTGTAGTGCCAATGCAGACCCCCCGGATGGTTACCTTAAACGCCTCCCATAGTGTCGCCGCGCTGTCCACTGTGCCCCTGTTGACCTCAAAGTAGTGTATTATTGCTTTGCGGATGGTGTCGTTGTAAGTGGGATCTAGTACGGCCGACGATCGGAAACGCCATGTAAATGGCCGGTGAATCATGCTTGGAATATTAAGTATCAGCTGCACCGGGTTATGGTCAGAAAGAGTGCGTGGAAGCGTGGCGACGCTCATTACCCAATCTGTTGCATTTTCGCTCAGGAGCCAGTAATCTAATCTTGACCAGCTATTATGTGCAGGTGTGGCATGCGTACCCTCCCTCACCTCACTGTTGCGAAGCCTCCAGACGTCTACCAATCCAAATTCTAACATAGCAGTGTTAATACTTTGGGCCACTTTAGGTGTGCGAATGCCTTGCGGGCTGGATTTATCTAGTTTAGGGTCTAGATAGGTATTGAGATCACCTCCCCACATGATCGTTTTCTCTGGCCACTTTCTCAGTGTGCAGTACATTCTATGAAATACTTCTGGCTCATCTGCAATGGCTCCGTACATGTTTATGAATGTGATCATGGAATTCCCAAGTTTACCCTGAACCATAGCGCAGCGACCCCCATCATCTGTGTGTATTTTATGTGGTGTGAAGGGGACGCCCTTTTTAACTAGTATAAGAACTCCTCGAGCATAGGAGGAATATGAGGAGGCCATTTTGAACCCAGCCCACTTGTGTGCAATCTTCGCCTCCGTGAGCTTGGTCAGGTGGGTTTCCTGTAGAAAGGCGATTTGAATGCCATGTCTGTTCAGATATGCAAATGTTTGGCGGATTTTCTTAGGGGAGTTTAGCCCTCTAATGTTCCATGTCAAGCACCTGTAGCCATCACCCATGACCCCCTGTCGCAGAGGGAACAGTCAGCTGACATTCGGAATACAGCCCGGTAGAAATGTGCTTTTCACACCCCGCGTCGATACAATCACAATGAACAAACCTCTTAGTTATAACGACAAAACAATTATCTTCAACACATGCAGTGAATCCCATTGTCCACCCCCTCCCACTACAACCTCCCAATTAGGTCGAGAAAGTACACCACCCACCCTCCCTAGTCTTGCCCCATACCCATATGCAAAATTCGAACACATTGGGGATCTCCCGTGGGGGGGGGGGGAGGAACAGCGGCAATCACCTGCCTAGTGGCAGGGTGGCCAGGCTATTATCGCATAAAACCCGCCCCAGCTCACCGAGAATTAATAAATGAGTATGTCAACAGCTTAACACCGATCTGACAATAGCATGCCATTAAATCAGGACCTATAGCATAGATGTCCAGCAAGCCCGGGGTCTTATATTGAGTACACCACTCCGGTGCGCTTGCAGTGCCAATGTACGTGGAGTATTAATAGTAGAGTGCGACTTGGTAGATCATATTAGTCATTGTCACTGAGGAGCGGTGAGCTCGCGGAGCCCCCGGAGGTGTCTTTGGGAGCTCTTCTAGGGCAAATGTGCTTCGCGAATTTCAGAGCCGACTTGTGTTCTGTAAAGAAGTGAGCCTGACCGTCATGGGTGATTTTTAGTTTAGCAGGGTAGAGCATGGCGTATTGGATGGAAGAAGACTGCAGAATTTTCTTTACTGGCACAAAGTCCCTGCGAGCAGCTTGCACAGCTGGGGTATAGTCCGGAAAGAAGGACAAAGTGTTACCCAGATGATGGATGGGGCTCTTAGTCCTCGCCTCTCTGAGGATAGCATCCCTATCAGCATAGTTAAGGAGGCGTGCAATTATCGGGCGCGGAGGTGCTCCTGGCACCGGTCGGGGACCAAGCGAACGGTGCGCTCTCTCCACGATCATGACAGAGGAGAGCACCGGCCCAAACAACTCGCGCAGGAGAGTCTCGATGAAGGGCTCCATTTTCGAGATAGCTGTCGACTCTGGAAGGCCAATAATTCTCAGGTTATTTCGTCGGGAGCGCGCCTCCAAATCTTCATTCTTTGCCCTTATCACCTCCAGCACTTTTCCATACTCAAAATCTGCGACCTCGATTCAGCTTGAAAATCCTGCGTGTCAGAGAGCCTGTTTTCCAGAACATCAAGACGGGTTTCATGGGTGTCCACCTTTCTCTTTACAGCGTCTAGACTGGACGTGAGTGCATCTATTTTGCAGTCAATGGACTTGAGGTTGGAGCGTACCTCCAGCAAAATGGACCGCATGTCCTCCTCTGGATTATCTGGGACGTCGACTGGGCCCTGGGCAGCGCCCGTCTCGGTTGTGGGGTCCATTGTGCGCGTTAGGCGCTTACTCTCGAACGGGATCTTGGGTTGCTTGGGGTCTGCCTTGCCCATTATTCTGAATGAAGTATGGGCTTAAACAGTGGGGCCCACTTGTTCACTACGTGCTACCGCACCAGACTGCAGTTCCGTACACTATCGCAGCCCCAGCTCAAGGCATGCACCCAGGAGCCAGAGACAAAGGCACAAACGCTCTGAGGTGTGTGGGATATCAATTGCACCCTACCAAGAAGCAAAGGTTTCCATATGTAAATCTGTGCTGTTACAGGTGACCTCAGTACGATCCCACTATGGCACACAAGTCAGCGGGGATGCAAAGACAATGGGCCCGGGGCACCTCAATTAGTAGCACCAGCAGCGCTGCACCTCCGGTTTGCGCAGCCAGCAACCAGTGTCTGCGGTGCAGACTCCACGATATGACCGCCCCTTTGGTGCGATTATCTGCTACGCTGGTCTTCTCCTGTGTCGTACAGGTAAGTGCCCAGTGGAACCATGCGGCATGTCGCTACAGACAGGGGACCCCCAGCAAGGCCACGAAGCTAGGGATAGGAGGACCCAGCTGGACCGCACGTCGCCAATGCCGCCCCGCGCCTCAATCGCCGGGGGAGAGCCAGGCACCGTCCGCCGTCCACCTCAGATCGCTCCCCCCCACACCAAGCAGCCCCACAGAGCAATACCCCGCCTGGAGGGAGCAGGTAAGGCCCAAATGTCTAGCGGGGGCGGCTGACGCCCCCCGTCAGACCCAGGCCCCGCGAGGCACCAGCACCTCCGTAGGACTAGGCCGCGTTGCGCAGGTCGGCAAAACCCCAGCTCCAGGAAATAGGCCCCGCCACACTCACCTCATCAATGCCCGGCCCCGATCCGCCACGGCGGATCCAACGAACTCTGGTACCCAGACATCGTCTCGGCAGTCCGCAGCAGCGCACCCAGCAGGCAGGCGCGATAGGCCCCCGATGGTGAGCTCCGATTACCCCCAGCGGCCTGCTCCGGTGTACTGTGCTGTGTCGCTCTCCGCACCTCTTCGCGTCAGCACACAACGCACCGGATCAACAGCAGCTCCCGCAATCGGCGGTCGATCGGCAGGGCACTTTTCTCGTGCTCAGTAGCACCACGGTGGTCACCGCTCCACTTCCCTGTAATGGGTCACCCAGAGGCAGTAATCGGCGTGGCGGCCATTTTCTCCGCGATCAGCGCCGCATTTTCTACTCGCCAGTTATATCGGTAGAATGCTGTTCGCCACCATGTGTTCCTCACGGAGGCGGCTGTCTGCGCTACAAAGTTCGGTGAGCTGAGTGCGGGCATAACGATGGTATTCGCCGGATTGTGAAGCCCGGCCTGCGGAGCTCCCTCAACAGGCAGCCATTCCGCAGCGTGCCGTGACCTCGCCCCCAAGCAGGGCACTTGGTTGTGGGAGCAAAGCTCCTGGACTTTGGCTCAGGGCAAATGGGGAAACAAAGTAGCACCAAAGGAGCACCCTCAGCGGCACTAGGGCGGCCGGGTGCAGGGTGCTGTTTCGACGTCGGGCGCCCTGTTGTTTTCAATGGGGAACCTCCGGTTTGCAAAGGCAGTGCAGGCTTGGGGACGAAGGTCTCCTCGGTGCGACCACTACTTCGAGAGGTAAGTTGGGAAGTTAGGGGTTGGTTAGGCACCGTCGGTTTGGGCACCCAAGGCCCTGGGACGTCAGGTGCAGGGGTGCCTTTTGGGGTCAGATCTTCTTACCAGCTCCTGGTCGCGGTTGGGGGGACCTTCCGGATTTAGGCTGCAGGCGTCGGCTGGAGGCTTGAGGCAGGTCAGGGGTCGGCGGATCTCGGGTCAGGATCGCCGGGGGACCTCCTCGTGGTGTTTGCCCACTCGAGCTCGGCCCGTGGACGGCGGGTGCAGAGTGGGGCGGATTCGCGGTGTCCGGCTGGGGCCAGAGGTTGCAGATGAACAGATCCGGTGTTCACGGGAGACAAAGTCTTTGGGGTTGAAGGCAAGCAGGTCCTCCGGGGTGTTCGAGCTTGCTGTCTGCAGGACACACCGGAATTTCGCAGGAGCAGGTTCGAAGTGGGGACAGGCCGGTAGGGCTGGGGCCAAGTCAGTGGGCGTCTTCCTCTTGTTAGCTGCTGCACGGCTGTTCGGTCCTTCTCCTTCTTCTTCTTCTTCTTCTTCTTGTAGTTTCTTCTTGTCTGAGGAAGCAAGGTTCAGGGGTGCCCCTAAATACTAGATTTAGGGGAGTTACAGGTAGGTAAAAGGCAGGGACCAATGGGTCCCTTCCCTGGGGTGGATACACCCCCTATTATGCCACACTCCAGTGGGAGGGGGCCATGAGCCTGTCCCTGGTTGGCTGAGTCCCCCCATCTGCAAGATGGCGGGGACTGGGAGTTGTGCTTCACCTCGCCTCCCCCACCTGAGGGGTGGAGTTGGCAGAGGTGGGCACACCTTTCTTCCTCACTTGTATTTCCCGCCGGTTCTCCCGCCCAAAGTGGGGGTCAGAACCAGTGGGGACCAGTTGCTGAAAGCAGCAAGTGGCCTGGGGAAGCTCACAAAGGCGGCAAGCCTTTGAAGCTTTCCCCTTCGTGAACCCTGCCCATCATGGGGGAGGAGGCTTGGCACCTCGTCCCAGTATGTGCATTGTTTCAGGCCCCAGGGAGCAGCAGGCTCTCGGCCCAGGGGTCCAGAAACATGTCTGGTGGTGGCAGCTGAAAGCAGCCACTCAGCCTGGACACTAGTGGTAGGTTAGTTTTCAGGGGGCATCTCTAAGATGCCCTCTGTGTGCATTTTTCATTAAATCCCACACTGGCATCATTGTGGGTTTAATGTGCTGAGAAGTTTGATACCAAACTTCTCAGTTTTCAGTGTAGCCATTATGGTGCTGTGGAGCTCGTAATGACAAGCTCCCAGCACCATATACTCTTAATGGCAGCACTGCACTTACAATGTCTAAGAATGGACTTAGACACTGTAGGGATACAGGGCTTATGCACCTGTACCCTCACCACTGGTATAGTGCACCCAGCTAGGGGGGGTGACTGATCTATGCCAGGGCAGTGGGTTGTAGGCATGGCACACAGAGATGTGTGCCTTGTCTACTCTTCACTTTGTTCTGCACCAAAACACGCAGCCTGCAAAGGCAGTGTGTGAGTGTAAGGGTACAGGACCTCCAAGGGTGGCACAATAAGTGCTGCAGCCCTTAGATGCCTTCTCTGGTCACAGTGCCCTGGGTACCTGTGGTACCATTTACCAGGGGCTGACCTGTGGCCAGAGATGCCAATTGGGTTTAGGCTTCAATGCAGTTTTAGGGAAAGAACATAGGCCCTGTGTACCTGATTAGCAGGAGCCCAGGGCACACTCAGTCAAAGTACATCAGCAATTCAGCTAAAAGTGGGGGCAACCATGCAGAAAGAGGGCACTTTGTCACACAACCCCCCCACCCCCCAAACGAAAGAGGATGAGACTAACCTTTCCCTAGAGAGCCTTCATTTTCTAAGTGGAAGATCCTTGAAAGTCCATCTGCATTGGCATGGGCAGTCCCAGGTCTGTGTTCCACTACAAAGTCCATTCCCTGTAGGGAGATGGACCACCTCAACAGTTTAGGATTTTCACCTTTCATTTGCATTAGCCATCTGAGAGGTCTGTGATCAGTTTGAACTAGGAAGTGAGTACCAAACAAGTACGGTCTCAGCTTCTTCAGGGACCAAACCACAGCAAAGGCCTCCCTCTCAATGGCACTCCAACGCTGCTCCCTGGGGAGAAGCCTTCTGCTTATAAAAGCAACAGGTTGGTCTTGGCCTTCATCGTTGGTCTGGGATAGGACCGCTCCTATCCCTAGCTCAGAGGCATCAGTCTGCACAATGAACTGCTTGGCATAGTCTGGAGCTTTGAGAATTGGTGCTGAGCACATTGCCTCTTTCAGGGTGTCAAAAGCCTTTTGACAACTAACAGTCCAGTTTACCTTTTTGGGCATATTCTTGGAGGTGAGTTCTGTGAGGGGAGCCAAAATGGACCCATATTCCTTCACAAACCTCCTGTAGTACCCAGTCAAGCCAAGGAATGCCCTGACTTGGGTTTGGGTGGTTGGAGCTGCCCAGTCCAGGATGGCCTGGATCTTGGGCTGTAAGGGTTGTACCTGGCCTCCACCAACAAGGTGGCCCAAGTACACCACAGTTCCCTGCCCTATCTGGCATTTGGATGCCTTGATAGTTAGGCCTGCAGTTTGCAGGGCATTTAAAACCTTCCCAAGGTGGATCAGGTGATCCTGCCAGGTGGAGCTAAAGTCAGCAATATCATCTAGATAAGCTTCACTAAAGGACTCCAATCCAGCAAGGACTTGATTCACCAACCTCTGGAAGGTGGCAGGGGCATTCTTTAAACCAAAGGGCATAACAGTAAACTGATAATGCCCATCAGGTGTGGAGAATGCTGTCTTTTCTTTTGCTCCTGGGGCCATGCCAATTTGCCAGTACCATGCAGTTAAGTCAAAGGTACTTAGAAATTTGGCTGCACCCAATTTGTCTATCAACTCATCTGCTCTTGGGATAGGGTGAGCATCTGTCTTGGTGACAGAGTTGAGCCCTCTATAGTCCACACAGAACCTCATTTCTCTCTTTCCACCCTGTGGATGAGGTTTGGGGACTAGAACCACTGGCCTGGCCCAGGGGCTCTCAGAGGGTTCAATAACCCCTAACTCCAGCATCTTGCTGACTTCAGCTCTGATGCTTTCCTTGACTTGATCAGACTGTCGATAGATTTTGTTTTTGACAGGTGAACTGTCACCAGTGTCCACATCATGGATACACCAGTTTGTCTGACCAGGGGTCAAGGAAAAGAGCTTTGCATACTGCTGCAAGACTTGCTTGCAATCAGTCTGCTGTTGGGCAGAGAGGGTGTCTGCAAAGACAACTCCATCCACTGACTCATCTTTTGGGCTGTATGAGAGGAGGTCAGGGAGAGGTTCACTCTCTGTCTCCTGATCCTCATCAGTCACCATCAGCATGGTGATGTCAGCCCTGTCATGAAAGAGCTTCAGGCGGTTCACATGGATAACCCTTTTGGGTGACCTGCTTGTGCCCAGGTCAACCAAGTAGGTGACCTCACTCTTTTTTTCTAGGATAGGGTAAGGGCCACTCCATCTGTCCTGGAGTGCCCTTGGTGCCACTGGCTCCAAAACCCACACCTTTTGCCCAGGTTGAAATTCAACCAGTGCAGCTTTTTGGTCATACCAATGCTTCTGAAGCTCCTGGCCGGCCTCAAGTTTTTTGGATGCCTTTTCCATGTACTCAGCCATTCTGGACCTCGGGCCAAGCACATAGTCCACAATGTCTTGTTTGGATTCTTGGAGAGGCTTCTCCCAACCCTCTTTTACAAGACAGAGTGGTCCCCTCACAGGATGGTTCAAAGGGGGAAAACCCTACTCCCTTCTGTGGCACCTCTCTGTAAGCGAAAAGCAGGCATGGTAAGAGGACATCCCATCTCCTTTTGAGTTTTTCAGGGAGCCCCATAATCATGCCTTTCAATGTCTTGTTGAATCTCTCAACAAGACCATTGGTTTGTGGGTGATAGGGTGTAGTAAACTTTTACTGCACTCCACACTCTTTCCACATGTGTTTTAGGTAAGCAGACATGAAGTTGGAACCTCTGTCTGAAACCACCTCCTTAGGAAACCCTACCCTGGTGAAGACACCAATGAGGGCCTTGGCTACTGCAGGAGCTGTAGTAGTCCTAAGGGGAATTGCCTCAGGGTACCTAGTGGCATGATCCACTACCACTAGAATGGATTTGTTGCCTGATGCTGTGGAGGTTCAAGTGGACCCACTATGTCCTCACCTACCCTTTCAAAGGGAACCCCCACCACAGGTAGTGGTATCAGGGGGGCCTTTGAGGGGCCACCTGTCTTGCCACTGGCCTGACAGGTGACACAGGAGCTGACAAAGTCCTTTACTTTTTGGAGCATCTGGGACCAGTAAAAGTGGCTAACTAGCCTTTCCCAAGTCTTGGTTTGGCCCAGATGTCCAGCTAGTGGGATGTCATGAGCTAAAGTTAGGAGAAACTCTCTGTACTTCTGAGGCACTACCACTCCCCTAGTGGCTCCAGGTTTGGAGTCTCTGGCCTCAGTGTACAGTAGTCCCTCTTCCCAATAAACTCTGTGGGTACCACTGACATCTCCCTTTTCCTGTGCAGCAGCTTGCTGCCTCAGGCTTTCAAGAGTTGGACAGTCCTGATGTCCAAGGCACAGCTCTTCCCTAGAGTGTCCCCCTGGGCCTAAGAGTTCAACCTGGTAAGGGTCAAGCTCCATGGGCTCAGTTCCCTCTGGGGTGTCCAAGTCCTCTCCCTGAGGAGAGGGGTCCTGATACTTTTGCTGTACAGAAGCTGGTTCCCCAGTCTTCTTACCTTTTCTCTTGGAAGGTTGGGCCATACTTTCAGGCTCCAACACTTCTATTTCACCCTGTCTCTTGCTCTGTGCTCTTGTTTTTACACACACCAATTCAGGGATATCCAGCATTGCTGCATGGGTTTTCAGTTCAACCTCAGCCCATTCTGAGGTTTCCAGGTCATTGCCAAGCAGACATGCAGCTGGTAGCTTTGGAGTGACCACTACCGGTTTCAGGCCAGTAACCCCCCCCTCCCTCCAGTCTAATGTCACCATAGCCATTGCATGGTTAGTGGTAACACTGTCAGCATTGGTGACTGGGTAAGTTCTCCCAATCAAGTATTGCTCAGGGGAAACCAGTGTGTCTCTCACCATAGTGACACTGGCACCTGTATCCCTCAGAGCTTCTATCCTAGTTCCATTAATCCAAGGGTATTGTAAGTACTTTTTTAAGTTGGGTGGCCACACAGCTACAGTGGCAAACTCAACTTCCTCTTCTGAAACTAGAACTGCTTCAGCGTGCAACCCGATTTGCTCTTGGCACACTATTGATCCCATCTGGAGACTTGCTACCCCAGTAGTAGCTGTAGAAGGACTAGGGGCCTTCTTGTTTGGGCAAGCAGCATCTCCAGTTAAGTGTCCCAACTTCTTACAGTTGTTACACCAGGCCTTTAAAGGATCAAAGTTCTTTCCCCTGTGCCTATTATTGGACTGGGAAGAGTTTTGGGACCCACCCCCCTGTGCAGGTTTTTTGGGCCCTTTAGAAGACTCAGGCTTTTTATCTTGGGGATTCTCACCACCTTTCCCCTGGGGAGGTTGTGTAACCCCTTTCTTTTGGTCACCCCCAGTTGTTGTTTTTGTCACCCTTGTCTTGACCCATTGGTCTGCCTTCTTTCCCAATTCTTGGGAAGAAATTAGACCTAGGTCTACCAAATGCTGATGTAACTTTTCATTAGTGCAATTACTTAAAATATGTTCTTTCATAAACAGATTGTAAAGTCCATTGAAATCATGCACATTGTGCCCAGTTAACCAACCATCTAGTGTTTTAACTGAGTAGTCTACAAAGTCAATCCAAGATTGGTTTTGGGTTTTGTGAGCCCCCTTGAATCTAATTCTATATTCCTCAGTTGTGAGTCCAAATCCCTCAATCAGAGTTCTCTTCATGAGGTCATATGACCCAGCATCTGGCCCAGAAAGAGTGAGGAGTCTGTCTCTGCAGTCACCAGAGAACAGTTCCCAAAGGAGTGCCCCCCAGTGTGACAGCTTCATTTTTCTCATTTCACAAGCCCTCTCAAAGGCTATGAACCATTTTGTGATATCATCACTCTCTTCGTATTTAGGGACAAAACCTTTGTGGATTTTAGGATCATAAGATTGCTCTTTATCCTTATTAAGTAAATTGCTACCACCATTGATGGGTGCTAGGCCCATCTCTGCTTTCTCTCTTTCTAGAGCCAGCAACCTGGTCTCTAGATCCAGTCTTTTGGTCAGCCTTGCTAAAAGGCTGTCCTCCTCATTGAGGCTGTCCTCAGTGGTACCTGATCCACCTGTGTGGGATCTAGGTACTGAGAGGTTGATTCTTGGAGTCAAGGGTACTTGGACCCTTTTCTCCCTAGGAAGTGGAGGGGGTTGATCTACCAGGTCATCCCCTTCCCCTCCTTCTCCATCTGACTGGTCTTCACCAATTTCAGATGGGTGGTCCTTAGCATACCCAGCCAACAGCTCCTAGAGCTTTTGTTTGGTGGGATGGGACCGCATGGCTATGTTTTTAAGTTTACATAGGGACCTTACCTCCTTGAAAGACAAGTGAAGGTAAGGGGTGAGGTCGAGCTCCTCAACCAAGTCCTCTATTGTATTGTGGTTATTTTCACTAACAGCTGGGTTCTTGTTTTGAGACATTGTTAAAAAAACTTCTAACCCTAGCTAAAGTGTCTTTTAGTTTTCTAAAATTCTAAAGGGACTTAGCCAAGGTCCTAACAAGACTTTTAGTAATTTTGCAAAAAATTGCCAATTTGAAAAATCAGAATTCTAAAGACAGTTTAAGAGTTCTGTTGTGTGATCAGGTGGTAACCAAGTAGTCCAACAAATGCAAAGTTGTATATCCCACCGCTGATTCACCAATGTAGGAAGCTGGCTCTGTATATACTATACCAAAGTGAGGTATAGTGTGCACAGAGTCCAGTGGAACCCCAAAGGTAGGCAGAGGTAAAGTTAGATAGCACCTCACTCTCTATTTGTGGTAGTGTGGTCGAGCAGTAGGGCAGTATCAGAGGACAGTGTTAAGCATTTGTTGTTCACACTCAGTCAGCAAATGAGTTCACACACTCAAAGACTGAACTTCAGACCAATTGTTTTTGTATCAAAAATATTCTTTTAGTTATTTTATTTCCTAGAACCAAGCAAGCCTGGCACAGGTAAGTGATAAGTACTTTGCAGTAAATATACAGATTATAACAGTTTGGTTTGCAATTGTAAATGTACTTTGATTTGATTACAGTAGTGTTACTGATAATGCAATGCTTTTTAGAATACAGTACATATACTTTGAATGGGATTTTCAGGAAGATTACAGGTAAGTTACTTTTGAGATTACTTTTCTTACTCAGAGTAGTATACCTGGATACTACTCTGGGACATTTCCTGTAAACAGGTAAGTAAAATCGTTTTTGTTAAACAGTACAATTTTAAAGAATTTCTTTAGGTTTTCAAACTCCACACTTAACACTATTTTCCTCCTTTCTGTGAAAAGTTTTATCGGTTTTGAGGTAAGTATTTGGTAGTGGGAGTTGAGGTTCTGGGGGTAGACTAAGGGGTCCCCCAGGGTCAAGGATACACTCTAGTTACACCCTCAGCGACACTAGCGCGGCCGGGTGCAGAGTGCTGAGGCCCAATGTTATCCAATGGGGGATAGGGGGCCTCCGGTTGGTGGCTGCTGACAAGCAGGCCACTTGGTTGTGGGAGCAAAGCTCCTGGACTTTGGCTCAGGGCAAATGGGGAAACAAAGTAGCACCAAAGGAGCACCCTCAGCGGCACTAGGGCGGCCGGGTGCAGGGTGCTGTTTCAACGTCGGGCGCCCTGTTGTTTTCAATGGGGAACCTCCGGTTTGCAAAGGCACTGCAGGCTTGGGGACGAAGGTCTCCTGGGTGCGACTGCCACTTCGAGAGGTAAGTTGGGAAGTTAGGGGTTGGTTAGGCACCGTCGGTTTGGGCACCCAAGGCCGTGGGGCGTCGGGTGCAGGGGTGCCTTTTGGGGTCGGATCTTCTTACCAGCTCCTGGTCGCGGTTGGGGGGACCTTCCGTATTTAGGCTGCAGGCGTCGGCTGGAGGCTTGTGGCAGGTCAGGGGTCGCTGGATCTCGGGTCAGGATCACCGGGGTGACTTCTTCGTGGTGTTTGCCCGCTCAAGCTCGGCCCGTGGATGGCAGGTGCAGAGTGGGGCGGATTTGCAGTGTCCAGCCGGGGCCGAGGTTGCAGATGAACAAATCCGGTGTTCACGGGAGACAAAGTCTCTGGGGTTGAAGGCAGGCAGGCCCTCCGGGGTGTTCGAGGTTGCTGGCTGCAGGACACACCGGGATTTCACAGGAGCAGGTTCGAGGTGGAGACGGGCCGGTAGGGCTGGGGCCAAGTCAGTGGGCGTCTTCCTCTTGTTAGGTGCTGCACAGCTGTTCGGTCCTTCCTCTTCTTGTAGTTTCTTCTTGTCTGAGGAAGCAAGGTCAGGGGTGCCCCTAAATACTAGATTTAGGGGCGTTACAGGTAGGTTAAAGGCAGGGACCAATGTGTCCCTTCCCTGGGGTGGGTACACCCCCTATTATGCCACCATCCAGTGGGAGGGGTCATGAGCCTGTCCCTGGTTGGCAGAGTCCCGCCATCTGCAAGATGGCGGGGACTGGGAGTTGTGCTTCACCTCGCCTCCCCCACCTGAGGGGTGGAGTTGGCAGAGGTGGGCACACCTCTCTTCCTCACTTGTTTTTCCCGCTGGTTCTCCCGCCCAAAGTGGGGGTCAGAACCAGTGGGGACCAGTTGCTGAAATCAGCAAGTGGCCTGGGGAAGCTCACAAAGGCGGCAAGCCTTTGAAGCTTCCCCTTCGTGAACCCTGCCCATCCTGGGGGAGGAGGTTTGGCACCTCGTCCCAGGATGTGCATTGTTACAGGCCCCAGGGAGCAGCAGGCTCTTGACCCAGGGGTCCAGAAACATGTCTGGTGGTGGCAGCTGAAAGCAGCCACTCAGCCTGGACACTAGTGGTAGGTTAGTTTTCAGCGGGCATCTCTAAGATGCCCTCTGTGTGCATTTTTTATTAAATCCCACACTGGCATCAGTGTGGGTTTAATGTACTGAGAAGTTTGAGACCAAACTTCTCAGTTTTCAGTGTAGCCATTATGGTGCTGTGGAGTTCGTAATGACAAGCTCCCAGCACCATATACTCTTACTGGCAGCACTGCACTTACAATGTCTAAGAATGGACTTAGACACTGTAAGGGTACAGGGCTCATGCACCTGTACCCTCACCACTGGTATAGTGCACCCAGCTAGAGGGGTGACTGATCTATGCCAGGGCAGTGGGTTGTAGGCATGGCACACAGAGATGTGTGCCATGTCGACTCTTCACTTTGTTCTGCACCAAAACACGCAGCCTGCAAAGGCAGTGTGTGAGTGTAAGGGTACAGGCCTCCAAGGGTGGCACAATAAGTGCTGAAGCCCTTAGAGGCCTTCTATGGTCACAGTGCCCTGGGTACCTGTGGTACCATTTACCAGGGGCTGACCTGTGGCCAGAGATGCCAATTGGGTTTAGGCTTCAATGCAGTTTTAGGGAAAGAACATAGGCCCTGGGTACCTGATTAGCAGGAGCCCAGGGCACACTCAGTCAAAGTACATCAGCAATTCAGCAAAACGTGGGGGCAACCATGCAGAAAGAGGGCACTTTCTCACAGGGTTCATCCACAAAATGTTGGTGGCAAAGGAGGTCAGGACATGGTCAGTGAAGGGCGAGCAGTCCTTTCGGAACACGCCTTATAAGTGGAGGAGCAAGTCATTTCACAGACCCAAATCAGGCAACAGCTGGAAACCTCCACCCACCAGCGGGCCGGCAGCCTTCTGTTGGAAATATAAATACAACAAGTGCACATGTGGATCTTCATGCAAGTTCCAACACATATGCTCAGTCTGCGGGGGGGGGGGCCACCCAGCGTCAGGTTGCAGGCGAGGCAAACAGTGGGAGGAGAAGAGAGAGAAGAAGAAGAAGGACTAGCAAGGACCCGGAGGGAGCGTGGTGCCTGAAGGAAAGGAATAGTTTCCAGCTAGCCCGGTCCCCCATCAACACACACTGGCTCAGGAGGCTAGCCAACAGATACCACAACAAAAATGATGCAGCATTGTTAGTAAAAGGTTTTGAGGAGGGATTTGTAATTCCGTTTGAAGGCCCCTTGACCAAAAGGAGTGCGAAAAACTTGAAATCAGCACTGGGACCCCCTGCCCTCCCCTCTGCCTAAAGGATTGGTGATCTCCCCCTTGGGGGTGGTACCTAAGAAGGAGGCAGGTCAGTCCAGGCTTATTCACCACCTATCCTTTTCCTAGGGCACGTCGGTTAACGACATGATCTGCCCAGAAGCCTGCTCAATGGGTTATGCGACAGTGGATGACACCCTGGATTTGGTAAGGGCAAATGGGCGGGGCACCCTCATGGCAAAGGCGGACATTGAGTCAGCATTCCGCCTCCTCCCGGTGCACCGGGATAGCTTCCACTTGCTAGGTTTTCAGTGGGAAGGGGCAACCTACTTTGACAAGGCAATGCCCATGGGGTGCTCCGTGTCCTGTGCGTATTTTGAGCAATTTAGCACCTTCTTAGAGTGGGCCTTGCATGACCGCCACCCCAAAGGGGGCAAGTTACATTACCTCGATGACTTCCTGTTTGTAGGGCAGGCTAAGTCGGCAGAATGCGGGGACACTCTGGACGCTTTCCAGGCCCTGGGGGTACCCCTAGCGGCGGAAAAAACGGTGGGCCCCACAACCAAACTAACTTTTCTGGGGATCGAACTAGACTCGGTGGCAGGAACTTCCAGACTCCCTGAAGACAAGATGAGGGAATTTAGGGAGGAGATAAAGTCTATGTGGGGCAGGGAAAAGAGGGTAATTGGTTAACTCAATTTTGCATCCAGAGTAATCTCAGCGGGCAGGGTCTTCGCCAGGCGCCTAACACAGCTGGCAGCCGGGCTCACGGAGAAACACCACCACGTCAGGCTGGGGTCAAACGGGATCTGGCCATGTGGGATACTTTTCTGGCGGACTTCAACGGGCTGCTAATATGGAGAGAGGGCTGGTTGACAGCCAGGCAGATAGCCTTGTTCACGTACGCAGCAGGTAACAGAGGGTTTGGGGCAGTCTTGGGGGATAAGTGGTGTGCAGGGCAGTGGCCAAGACACTGGCATGAGCTAGGTATCACCGGCAACATCACATTCCTGAAGCTGTTCCCCATTGTGGTGGCGCTCGCAGTCTGAGAAAAGAAACTGAGAAACAAGAAGTTAACACTTTGGTCAGACAACAAAGGGGTGGTGCAGGCAATTAACAAAGGCACGGCCAGGTGCCCTGACATACTGAGATTAATGCATCACTTGGTTAAATTGCAGCTGGAAGGGTTCATAGAGCTGAAGGCACGCCATGTACCAGGGGAGGCGAACACAGTGGCAGACACGCTCTCTCGAGCACAGATGGCCAGACTCAAGGAACTGGCATCAGGGGTGGAGGAGAATATGACCCCCTTCCCAGAGGAGTTATGGGCCCTGGCAGGACGGACTTGCTGGTACTGGTCAACCAAGTCCTCACCCCGAGGGCAGTCAGGCGCTACAGGAAATACGCAGGAACTGTGATGCAGGTGGGGGGGCTCCAGTCTCTGGGAGGCATAGGCGAGACAACTGAGGCAGTGTAGAGTGTCATACAATGGGCATTCACGGGGAAAAAGTCCAAACCTTGGGCGCAAGCTCACCTGTCTGCCATAGCACACTTTTCAAAGATAATTACAGGGTGCGACCCCACCGCCACCCATTACATCAGGGCAGCAATGAAGGGGTGGAAATGCACAGAGGGAGAGAAACATGACACCCGGCAACCCATAGACTTTAAGAGATTGACCCCGCTCATAGACACACTGTGGGGAGTGGCAAGAGACACATTTGAAGTAACACTGTTCAGGACACCCTTTGCGACAGCATTCTTCACGGCATTTAGGGACAGCGAACTCGTGGCCTCTGCAAGGAGTGGCCGGGTGGTAAGCTGCCTGCAGGCAGCCGACGTCAAGATAGAAGTATCCTACATAGAGATGCTGCTGAGAACGTCAAAAATAGATCAGGCGGGCAGAGGGGCACTGGTGCGGCTGGATTGCATCAGCGACCCCAGGTACTGTGCATTATGCTGCCTCTTGGCCTACATGGCGATACGCCCCACAGAGGATGGCCCCCTATTAAGGCATAGAGATGGGAACCTTGTAAGTAAATTTCAATTCACAGCGGTCATGCGCCAGGCCCTGGGCAGGACGGGGACTACCGACGGCCGCCTTCGGATCACATTCCTTTAGGATTGGGGCAGCAACATCTGCAACGCAACTGGGGATGTCAGAGGCGGGGGATCAAGGCCGTGGGCAGGTGGCGGTCTAACGCCTACAGGTTATATGTGAGGCCTCAGTTATTATTAAAAAAAAAAGGGAGGGCATGTGTGCAATGTGCCACCTGACAATGTGATTGTTGCTTCAGCAGGGAGGCACCGTCGGCTGGTATGGGTGGTAGGCCACTCGTATGTCTCCCGTATGCTAACCTGGTGGCTACAAGGAGGCCACAAGCAGAGGGGCAGACCGGTCAACACGTGCGTCCGGTGGTGGGGCCACCCGGGAATGAAATGGAACCAGCTTTCAGCAACACTAGAGGATTGCAGGCGCCCGCAGCATGGCATCCCGACATCTTGATAATCCATCTGGGGGGGAACGACCTCACACAGTTAGGGAGGAAAGATCTCCTCTGTGCCATCCAGGCGGACCTGACCGAGACGGCCAGGGGTTTTGGTAACACCACCATCATATGGTCCGAATTGATAATCAGGTTGATTTGGCGTCACATAAGGCAATCGAAAACTCGAGAGGGAAACTGAACATCGTGGTGAGCAGATTTTGCAGGATCAATGGCCTGGAAAGCATCAGGCACGGCCTCATCAACCCTGGATGCCCAGAGCTTTATGCACAAGATGGGGTCCACCTGTCAGAAGAAGGGTTGCAAGTGTTTTGGGCCAACCTATGGGGAGCAATGGCATTGGCCGACTGCACATAAAAAGTCGGTGCTATAGGTGTGGATCAAAAAATCATTTGGCAGACTTTCAGGATTGTCCAGCCATTGGTAAGAGGTGTGTTAAGTGTCAAAAAATTGGACATTTTGCGTCATCTTGTAAAAATTTTAAAAGCAGTTTTAAAAACAAAGTGTTCTAATATTGTTCTATCCATTGATGCTCCGGAAGGTAGGATCAGAGCACCTTTAGAAAATGTTTTATTTGGTCAAGTAGAATTACAAATTATGGCGGATTCAGGATCGCCAATTACTATAATTTCTGACACAACTTTTGAAACTTTTTGGCAAAATTGTAAACTTGAAGTTACTGATGTTAATCCAAAATCCTTCGGGGATTTTGAAATTGAAATGGTAGGTTATTTGAGGACTTTAAGGGAAGAATTATTTCAACTACAATTTACATAGCTAAAAGAGGACGTAATATTGTAGGTTGGAAAGACTTAGCCAAACTGGGTGTAATATTGAAACCAGGTCAGATGAACCTATTGTTTTGGATGAGAATTTTGTTTGTGTTGGATTAACTGACCAAAAACTTACATTCGAGGCAGTTTTAAACAATAATAAAGAAGTTTTTGGAGAGCACATAGGATGTGTTAAAGGATTCGAGCATAAAATCAAATTAAAGGAAGGTGCAATTCCTGTCTCACATAAAGTACGGTCTGTTCCTTTATCTGTAAGAAAGGAACTTAAAATTTTACTAATGAAACTCTGTGAGGAAGGAGTCATAGCAGCAACTGATTCCTCTGAATGGGTTTCAGCCATTGTTGTCACTAAAAAAAGGACTGGCGATATCAGGTTGTGTGCTAACTTGAGATCTTTAAACAAAAATATTGTTGTGGATTGCCATCCCTTGCCTAAGATACAGGAGATTGTGGCATCCACTTCAGGTTCTAAAATTTTCTCTTTGAAAGATCTCAAGTCAGCATACCATCAGATAAAGCTGGCAGAGGAGTCTAAGGATCTCACTACTTTTGTGACACCATTTGGAGCATACAGGTACGTGAGATTACCATTTGGTCTAGCCTCTGCCGCTAGTGTCTTCCAAAAGTTGATGGACATAATTTTTAAAGACATGAAGGGAGTTGAAAAATTCCAAGATGATATTTTAGTGCATGCTTGTACTGAGAAAGAACATAATAAAATTCTAAATGAAGTCCTCACTATTCTCAAAGACAAAGGTATGACTGTAACTTTATTTTATTTATTTTAAAGGTTTTATATAGCGCTGGCTAGACCCAGGGGTATCAGAGCGCTTTACAGGAGTGTGAGGAGGTACAGTAATCAATACATTTGATCAAAAACATTGCGATAAGAGCCAATATAAGGAAAGCAGATAATGTAATTTACAAAAGTAAAAAAATAAGCTCACGTGGATAGGGAGTAATAGGGTTAGGGCGGGTGTGTGGAGGTGAACAAGAGGCGATAAAGGAGGGGGATAAGGTGAGTGGGAGTTAGGGGAAGGGGGGAGTGGGAGATCAAAGGGAGGCTGTGTGGGAGGCTAGATGTCATAAATTAAAGGTAGAGGCCGGGAGGGGGTGGTGTGGGGAGGGGAAGGGAGTAGTGTGAGGGAGGGTAGAGAGGAGTGGTAATGAGGGGGTGGGAGCCTGCTGAGGCGCGGCGTGGGAGATGGTGTCAGAGGAGAGAATTATTGACCCCAATATTTGTTAAGGAGAAACAATTTAAGGTCTTTTTTTGAAGTTGATGTAGGAAGGGTTACATCGTAGGTCTTTAGGTAGGGAGTTCCAGATGGAAGGAGCGTTTCCAGAAAAGGAGCGAGCTTGTGTGCCTTTCTTTTTTAACAGGGGGGGATAAGAGTGACGGCGTTGGTGCTCCTTGTTGGTCGAATACAGCCCGCTTTGTGTAGTTTGTCTGAGAGGTAGCGTGGGGTGTTTTGGTGAAGGGCTTTGTGCGTGATACATGCAATCTTATAGGTGGATCTGCCTTCAATGGGGAGCCATTTGAGGGTTTTAAGTGCGGGGGAGATGTGGTCGAAGCGTTTATAGTCGGAGATAAGTCTAGCAGCTGGGTGGAGGTATTCAGGGAGCTGGGAGAGATCATAGATACAACACTGACGCCGAACCCCCTGTTGGCCCTGTTAGGATATACCAAACCCATAGCTATGGCAGTCAGACGATTGGTAGACATGGGATTGTTACTAGCCAGGCGCAGAGTAGCGATTAGCTGGGCTAAGGGCCCTCTCCCTACGATAGCTAGCTGGGCAACTGATATGCTATACTGCAGCACTCAGACCGAGAATTACAGCGAACTACTCCCGCCGCGCAGCAGACCCAAGAACTTCTGGGCACTATACACAGCATATCTTCAAACTAAACTAATTGGAGCAGAAGGGAACAATGCGACTGAGAACGCTGTAATAGGACATCTAGATGGAGGAGTCACAAGCAGAAGGTTTTAATTTTCTTGAGTTGAAGGAGAGTGAGGAGTGCTCCTTTGGCTGTGGTTTTTATGTGAGAGGTAAGGGTAAGGTTATTGTCAATGCCTAGGGATTTAACTGAATTGAAGGTGGTGAGCGAGCAGTTGAGAGCATTAAGGTCAGATATCCAGTTTTGTATGGGGAGTGGGTTGTTTTTAGGGGAGAATAGAATGATTTCGGTTTTTTTAGGGTTGAGTTTGAAATGATTTTGGTGGAACCAAGATTGGATCTTGGTCAGGGTGTCATTGAGGTGTAGGACATCAGAGTGGGATTTAATCTTATAGTAGAGTTGAGTGTCATCGGCATAGAGGTGGTAGTTGATGCCTGCTTGTTTGAGAATGAGGGTGAGAGGTTCCATAAAGAGGTTGAAGAGCGCAGGCGAGAGAATGGATCCCTGGGGAACACCGAGGGGGATTGGAGTGGGGTTGGAAAGGCAATTCTCGATCTTGATTTGTTGGGTTCTATGCTGGAGAAAGGAGGTGAACCAGTTGAGGACATGGCCATTGAGGCCAAAACGGATTTTAAGAGTGTTAAGTAAGGCAGTGTGGTTAAAAGTATCAAAAGCAGCGGAAAGGTCGAGGAGGATAAGTAGGCAAGACTCACCATTGTCAAATGAGTGATGAATGTCGTCCACTATATTGAGCATGGCAGATTCTGTGCTGCATCCTTTTCTGAAGCAAATTGCAGCGAGTCAAAGAGGTCGAAAGTGTTTATGTGATTGTCTAGTTGGAGCAGTAACTAAAAATAAATGTAAATTTGCACAAAATAGCATAGAGTATTTAGGACATCAACTCACGGCTGAAGGCATAAAACCAAAAAACGACTCAGCAAAAGCAATAAGAGACGCACCACAACCAAATGACAAAGAAACATTAAAGTCATTTTTGGGTCTGAGTGAATATTATTCACGATTTATTGAGGGATACGCAGACAAAGTTGAGCCTTTACGTAAACTTTTACGCAAGGGGGTAAAATTTGTTTGGAGTGAAGAACAAAAATGTGCATTTGATGTTATAAAGAAAGCCATTGTAGATGCACCCGCATTGTATCCTTATGATGAATGAATGAATGATGTAGCACTTATAGAGCGCCTGGTTACCCAAGGGCATCCCAGCGCTAAGAGGTACACAAATACTCAATTCAAAACTCGTCAAGGAAAGAGAAAGGTTTTTAGCTGCTTACGGAAGCTCATGTAGTTTGGTTGTGAACGAGTGTGGAGGGGAATAAGATTCCAGGTCTTGGCAACATTGTAGGAAAAAGGCGACCTCCACTTCTCATTCGTTTGATTTTTGGAACTGTCAACAGATGTTTATTTTCTGATCTTAAGGCTCTTTTGGGATGGTAAGGATGGATCATTGCACAAATCATTGGTGATCCTTTTCCAGAGAGTGCTTTATGTGCAATACACATAGCCTTGAACTGAATCCTCTCCTGAATTGGAAGCCAATGCAGAGAGGCAAGAGCAGGTTTGGCTGAAAGCCATTTCGGGACATTTAAAAGCAGCCGAGCTGCACAATTTTGAACTGTCTGCAATATTTTAGTTGTAGAAAGGGGAGCTCCTAAGTATAAAGAATTGGCATAATCAAGCCGTGACAAAATCAGAGCTTGTACTAGCAGCCTTCTAGCCATGAGAGGTAATACTGGGAGGATTTTCCTAATCATCCTCATAAAGCCATAACAGGTGGCTGCCACTTTCCGAGCCTGTTCCTTAAAATCCAAATTGTAATCCAATACAACTCCTAGGCTTTTTATATAGTTTTTCGGAACCGGAGGATTACCCAGACAATTAGGCCAAAAGGAGTCTATGTTAGGCGGAGCGGCGTTGCCAAGGAGCATAACCTCAGTTTTCGCCCCATTAAGCTTCAAAAATGAGGTGTCCATCCATCTGGCCACTTTTTCCAGGCAAGAAGTTAGGCCTGAACTAGAATTGTCTTTTTTATTCAAGGAGACGACCAACTGAGTGTCGTCGGCATAGGTGACAATCTGCACCCCAGATGGAGTGACTATGTGCGCCAAGGAACCCATGTAGACGTTAAATAAAGTGGGACTCAACGCTGACCCCTGAGAGACTCCACATATAAGAGGCACTTGTTTAGACTGGGTTTCATCCTCAAAAACTGAGAAGACTCTATTTTCTAAAAAAGAGCGTAACCATTTAAGCGCCATTCCTGTCACTCCTACATCTTTAAGTCTACTAATCAACAGCGGGTGATTGACTGTATCGAAGGCTGCGCTCAGGTCTAATAAAATAATTGCCGCGCAGCCTCCGTCGATCAATGATTTTTCTAGTTTCCTCCACTACCGACAGGAGGGCGGTCTCTGTACCCTGCTGTGATCTAAAACCTGTCTGTGAGGGATGAAGCAAGTTGTTTTTTTCCAAAAAACCCGAAAGGGATGAGTTCACATGCTTCTCAGCTATTTTACTTATGCCTGGCAGCAGAGATATCGGTCGATAATTTGCCCAGTCTTCCGGGTCCAGATTAGGTTTTTTTAGCAGTGCCTTGACCATCGCCTGTTTCCACAGCGGAGGCACAATTCCAGTAAAAAGGGAGGCATTAATCAGATCTAAAATGGTTGGGGAGATAATCTTCCTAATCTTATTTAAAATGGTGGGCGGAGCTGGATCTATTGGAGAACCAGATTTAAGATGATTCAAAATCTTGTTTAAGGAAGTTAGGTCCAGTGGGGGGAATTCCTCCAGCAGGTCCTGTTCCTTTATTGAGTCAGTTAGCGGTGTCATCCATTGGTCACTTTCCAAAGGGAATGACGAGTAGATGGTTTGTATCTTAGCAGAGAAAAATTCTGCTAACAAGAAAAATATCATAACTGTGGATGCCAGTGCAGTAGGCATTGGAGCTGTGTTCAGTCAAAAAAAGGTGAAGAAGAGTTTGCTATCGGATATATTTCAAGACGTCTCAAAAATGCAGAACTATTTTATAGCACCATTGAGCGTGAGCCACTTGCATGTGTTTGGGCTGTTGAAAAGCTTAAAATGTATTCATGGGGTAAAGAATTTGAGATCATAACGGACCATAAACCATTAATATACATGATGGATGGTTGTGGAAGAGGGAATGGAAAAGCTTCCTCTAGGTTAGTAAGACTCATTGCAAAGCTACAAGAATTTAATTTTAATGTTAAGCATATTCCAGGGAGCTTAAATTGTTGTGCTGATTTTCTTTCAAGATTGCCTATAAATGAATGTGAAGATGAGACTAATGAAGAAATGGAATGTGTTCTGGCACCTATTGAAGCTACCATCTTAAGTGAAGGAGCTATAACAGAAAATGAATGGGTAGAAACTCTTGAAAAAGATTGTATTTTACAAAAAGTAAAAGAATATGTATTAGGAAAGTGGCCACCATTACACAATCTAAGCAATAACATGAAAAGTTATCAACAGGTATCTGACGAACTAACTGTGGTAAATGGTTTACTTATGAGACATGATTTGTTCATAACACCAACAGAACTAAGAAAAAAACGTATTTGTCTAGCACATAGAGGTCATCCTGGATCTACTGCATCCAAGAAAATTTTTCAAAATTATTATTGGTGGCCTGGAATTAATTCTGATGTGAACATACATGTTGACCATTGTGTATAATGCTTAAAAGCCGATAAACATTGGAAAGTGTGCAAAAATGATATGCAGCTAGTAGAAATACCAAATGGACCATGGACTAAAATTGCAATAGACTTTTCTGGTCCATTCAAAAGTCTAGAAAGCAACTGCAAATATCTTGTTGTCCTATCTGACTATTATTCCAAATGGATTCATAGTGAATTTATTCCAAACATAACCACTGAGATTATAATTGAGTATTTAAAAAAAATATTTGCAATTGAGGGATAACCAAAAGTCTTACGGGCTGATTAGGATGGCGGGCGGACTTTAGTCCGCCCGCCATCCTAGCGGTAACTGGACCGCCCACCTGCCATGCGGCGGTCCCGCCACCCTGATCATGACGATTTAACATTGCGGCGGGTACTGCTGGCTGCAGCACCCGCCACAATGTGAAATGGCCATGTTGTGCATTTCCCTGCACAACGTTGCAGGCACCGCGCGGTGCCTGCCACCTTGTGCATGGAAATGGAGGGGGGTACCATGGGTACCCCCCAGTGCCCAGCTGACCCCTCCCCCCCAGGGGGCCCGCAACGGGCCCCCAAAGCCAGTCTCTGTATGCCTTTTTGCGGCGGAGAATCCCCCGCAAAAAGACAGGCGGACAGGGCCATTATAATCATTACGGCAGTGCCTGCACGGCACCGCCACAATGATAGCCTGGTTCCGGGTTCCGCAAGGCGGGCGGAAAAGGACCGCCTTGCGGAACCGTGGCGGTCGGTGTTTCCGACCGCCGCGGAACAATAGTGATTCCCACCGCCATCCTAATATGGCGGTGGGTAAATCACCTTTCAATGGTGGGCGGATCGCCACCGCCGGGCCAGCGGTGGCGATCCGCCTGCCATCGTAATGAGCCCCTTAGTATCTGATAATGGTACGCAGTTAGTCTCTACTAAAATGTGTAATTTCTTAAAGATGTTAGGAATAAAGCAAGAAAAAACACCTTTCTATAGTCCATCTTCTAATGGACAGGTTGAACGTGTTAACAGATTTCTGAAGGAAGGTGTACAATTGGCAATTGCATCACGCATACCAGTAAAATAACACATACAAGAAAAAGTATTTAGCTACAATAACACAGAAAATAGTATTAAAGGGCATACTCAGTTTTATTTAATGAGAGGTAGGATGTGTAATACTATTTTGACACCAAAATTTAAGAATTGGTACAAGGAAGTTACAGAGTGCACCAATATTGATGATAAAACTATAAATGTTCAACAAAAAATTATTGATAGACAGAAGTTAACCAAGGCATATCGTGATGTAAGTAACAAAACAAAAAACAAAATAATAATGACAGGAGATTGGGTCATCATCAAAAAAACCTATTGAGGTGCAAAAGAGAAAATCTAAATTTACTAGACCTTACAAAGTGGTAAATGTTTCTAGTGGAGCTGTTAACTTAGGTGAGAAAGGATGGTGTAGTGAAAGCGATGTTATAAGCTTAAAACCTGGTCAAGAGGAAATTCTTCTTTCTAATAAGACATTTGTAGAAGAGGATAGTGAACATAATGTTTGGAATTATAATAATCAAGAAGAAGAAACACAAAGTTGTAACTTTGAAAAAAATGCAGAGGGAAATGAAATAGTAGGTTTAGATTCATCACAAGCTACATTTGCACAGATCCGTAATAACTCTGTCGCTAGCCCAGAAGAACCTGAAGCGTATACACATTCACAGAACAATTCAGATAACATGATAGACTTTGGAAAGGTAGAGCCTAATGCTTGTGACATCTGTGACTTACCTAGTACTTCACATGCAAACGATACAATTAAAAGAGTAATTAAACCACCAAAGCGTTTTGAAGAAGTTATTCTTTATTAACATTATTTCTTTTTAAAAAGGAGATGTTGTACATTTATACATAAATGTTATGAATGTTTTACAGTTTGCAGTTTTCAACCTTTCTTCTGTTTTCACTCTTCCACACTTGCACCATTGTCCAATCGTCTTTACTCACTTTATGATGTCACATCATTGCTCACAGTTAGTATTTATATGATGTAATGGAATGTTGAGTGAGATTTGAATTGATATCGGACGGGATCGGTTTGGACAGTCCAGCTTCCACCTGCGTTTGGGCCTTTTACTTGTTATTTATTTAATAAATAACTTCTAATTCATCCTGGCTCCTTCACTGGCCTTCACGCCAGTGAGTTGGCTCGAAGTACAAGAATAGAAATACTGACGAATAAACATGGAATAAATTATTTCACCATACATTACAAGAAATCGTTCCGGAATATGTGTATTTTGTTTCCTCTGAGCGTTTAACTTGAATGACCATTCATTCTGGAAGTCTACATCATCAACTTTGTAACCTCTAATTTAATTTTCTAAACAGTCGTGGACACCCTATGAAGGTATCATGGACCCAGATTTAAGAACCGCTTCCCTTTGTTAGGTACTCTCAGCAGCAGAAACAAAACGAGAATGACAGTTAAACAGACCAATGGATGAAGATGGTTCACCCAAAGACTTGTGTGGGTATTTTCATTTACAAATGCGAGTGGGCTGACAAATATGATGATTCCTTTAGATTTCTAGGCCAGACCTACAAAATGTTAGTGAGTCACAAGTCTTTCGACAGTTTTATCACGGTATTATTTAGCAGTAATGTCACACACGCACTCAGCAAATATAAACATGCTACACATATGAGAATTCGCGTCAGATTTTTCACAATTACAGTGACATGGTAATGAACTTTCACCCTGATTTCAAATGGCCGCTATTGGCACGTTACCGAGCCGAGTTATCACTCGCGTGCTTCATCAAAACTCAATGTGACACTTCGAGAACGTCCGTTGTTATATGCCTGTCATTCGGAACTACACTTCCCGTGAAACCGCATTCCTCGCTCCTCTTGCGCTCAAGGGAGTATAGCCGGTCACGCAGCCTGGCTGTACTACATTTCCCATCGGACTTCGCTGCGCCGCAACGGCGCACTGCCTCCTGGGCCGGGTCAATGGTTGCTTCTGGCAGAAGAAGCCGGTGGAGGTAGAGTGTTGGAGAGCAGCGCTGCTGTCAGCCCCCATTCATTCCTGCTGCCGTCATGGATGCGCTGATTCCCGTCATCAACAAACTGCAGGATGTCTTCAACACAGTGGGGGCTGATGTCATCCAGCTGCCACAGATCGTGGTGGTGGGGACCCAGGTAAGCGCGCGCGGCCCCGTGGGGTGGGTGATGGTGGCCTGGTATGGACACACTGTTCAAAGAGACTCAGCTTCCTCTTTCATTTTGGGAGGTCATGCCCATCCATATCTGCTCGTGTTCCCGAGGGTAATAATTCTGGTGGTGCGTGAGCTGCCAAGGCAAGGGTTGCAGCTGCCAAGGGCACGAAGCAAGGGACCTGCACAGCGACCAGGAAGCGAGGGGATGTTGAGGGATCGAAGCAGATGATGTTTTTAAGGGCACAGTGGAGGCAAGAGAACTCCGAGGGAGGGAGCGGGTGAGAGGAGTCGAGGTGTTTGTTGATAAGTGTATTTAAACACAACATGAATGATCAATGTAGTAAACAATGAATACGAAGCATTGCATGTGGAAAATCCAGTTATTTTCTTGCACGTAGTTAATACTCCACCCATTAGTGGAAAATGAGTTTTGAGATTCTGGCATTTGCTTGGGTAGTAGAAAAAATAATAGGAGTCACTATTGACCAGTGCCAACTGAAACCGATAAACACTGGTATCCAGTTACAGATATAGCTAGCATTATTTTTATTGCAGTTTTAATATAGGCAGACCGACAGTGCATCACGTGCGTCCCGCAGGAGCTGTTTGTAACTGGCTGTGTCGAGCAGTGTTACATGCTCTTAGTCAGTGAAGCAACCGCTGCGGATAGTGCCTAATAAGATGCTGCTTCTGCTGGGGGGTGCTGGTAAAGGCAATACAACTCGTGGGCGTGCCATTGAGATTAAGGGGTACTGGCCAAGCTGCTGAGTACATGAAGTGGCAGCTGATGCGGAGAAGAAGCATTTGATATTGAGGGGTTCCTGGCTTTCTGCAGTTAATGGTTCATGCTGATTGTGAGAAAACATAAATAACTTAGTTGACCAAGATTTTCTGTGAAATTGTGTGACTTATGAAGCTTTTCTGAATTTCCATTCGTGTCTCGCCTACTTATGGAAAAAAGATTTTGCGAATCGCGAATGGGGACCCTTTAAAGCAAAGAGCAAGTTGAAATGGATATGAGACAGGTTTCGAACTCTTCAACACTGAAGGAAAATGAGCTACTTTAGTGAGGCCAGCTTTCCTATACAAATATGCATAATTTTCTTTGCAAAGAATGGCTATCGGGGCCAAAGACTAGGATAATTGAATATTTATTAGTTACTGCTGGTGAGGCCAAGGGGTGATATTTAGACCTAAGCACCAGTCGCATACATCTTTAAAATCTGTAGTTTTAATGGCTAACCAAAACAAACTCTGTTAGTTCCAGTGATACCATAATGCAAGATTACGTACAGCTTACTTTTTGTGCTTTTATATAGCGGCGATTTAACAACAGTAGAAAGCAATTTGTTCCAGTTATGTTTCGAGAAGAGTTCGAAAGAGACACATAAATGGCAAACTGCCTCACCGTTTTCTCTTTCGACAGTTCCTGCCTTTATGATGAGTGCTTCCATTGAATTGTATTTGTGATATATGCATGATACAGGACCCGTTGGTGTAAGTGTGATGTAATAATTTACGTTTTTGCAAATCAGTGCTTATCTGTTTGAACCGCAGTGTATCTGAGTGGCATGTGCTGATTGACAGCTCAAGGCTATTGAGGGGATCATAGATTGTCCTGCTTCCACACATGATCATTGTGCAGATGTCCCCAGAACCCCGTGTTGCCAACACCTAGGAAAGGGATAATAGTTCGACTTTATTTAAATTTTTCTTAATTACCTAGAAGGCTAAGAGCGCTGTACCTTTAGATCACATGGTTTGCCAGGAGATGCATATGTGCAGTTCTGATTAATCAAAGGGCTAGAAAAGTTATCACGATCTGTACGATATGTAGAAATAGTCATGTTCATGCATCCATTGCATATTTACAGCATATGTGGGTTGGACACAAATTCAACAGGACTATTTTCACAACTTCACTATTGAAAGTGAACACATGTTATAGTGAAACGAAATGCTGTGAAGACATTTCAATAGGTGTAAATAAAGGGAGACAGAAATGGAACGCATATGTATTATTTCTCTGTTACAGTACTGTACGGCACATCCATTTTAACGGCCGAGTTCGAGAAAAAGGTGCTGTTAAATCGATAATTATTTTTTATTTAAGGTGCAGCTTAACAAGGTAACCGACTCCCAGCGTCCTTATTGTTGTAGATCTCAAGTTGTTGCTTGATTACGTGATTTTCTTACTATGACAGCTTGGGTAACACAGGGCCTGATTTTAGAACTGGCTGACAGGTGAGGGAGATCCCTTCTGCCAAAATATAAATTCCATAGGAAATAATGGGATTTATTTTTCGGCGGACGGAATTTCCGTCACCGTTGTGACGGAGTAACCCGTCCGCCTAGTTCTGAATCAGGCCCCCAGTCACCTAACTGCTTGTGGTAACAAAAATCCAGAGCTGTTCGTTTTGCCATTGCTCCTTTTCGTGTTGTCTTCCCAGTTTCTTGTAATTGGAGGCCACGTCTGCTTTAATGCTATGAACATTGGCTTCTTGTTTGTATTGCTCAAGTGACTGTACAGGGCACAACACATTCGCATGCTGAGTCTCCAAGTAAACGTTTTGAACACTTTAACCCCGAAAGCAGTTAATTAATACTTTGATTCTTTAGGTTTTTGTATCCAGCAATCGATATCCTTGAGGAAATATTTGTGATTCAAATTCACATTACAGTTTTAATGTATTGGCCCGAGTTGGACAGGCTGCGCGTTTAGTGGTGGATCACATTAGTTCTTGTAGCTAGTAACCAATGAACCATATTGGAAAACTCGCATAGACCCGAGTGTGCGCTCAAAACTGATAATGTGATTTATTTTGTTTGCCAGGCAGTAAAAGCGATCTGCATGTGTGGCTACAACACCCGCACACATAACACCCCAACCATGCAGAATATTTTGTCTGTCATTAGCTATCACTTAACTACCTTACTTAATCCTAAATGTTAAACTGCTCTAGACTCCATTCTACCCTATTCTCCTATCCTTAACACTCATGGAAGTGTGATTGTTTTATGTTTCGTGGTGAATGTAAACTGAAGGTGACCGGTCACATTATCAAGTCAGAAGTTTGAAATTTGAATCCAGGGCAAAATATAGACCACAAATTTTACTAGGAAACGACACCTTACACAAGGAAACTATTTTATTTGTCTTAATCGCTGGTATGTTAGTGTTCATCCACTGTCAGACTTAATCCCACAAATTAATGTATCATTATCATGAATGAAAACCCAGCCTACTCTTAATCCTTCTTTCTGAAACATTTATTTTTGTACTGAAGAAATGCGTAATCAAACATTAAGCTGCCCCTTCCATGACTCAAAGCAAACACAAGGAGATGATGGACGGAGCGCTGAAACTTTTCAGACACTCACCCCCCAGTCACAGATCTGGGTTGAATCCATCATCATTCTTTAGCTCACTTTGCCACCTCAGTTCAGCTCCAGCTATATGCAAAGCAGTCTTGACCCTGTGCCTCATGGGAACAGTCCAGCCCGAACTGCCTGACTCAAGGCTATTGTGATAGATAATTGTCTAAATAACCACAGGATGGTCTTTGAAACATTTGGAATAACGTGTTATTAAAATAGTCACGTTGGTCAGTTTTCTGTAGATGAAGTATATTCACTTATGGGGCTTTGTTGTTTAAATGTCTCATTGATTGCTTTCTTAAATGTCACTGTAGCGGTCTGTTAAGTTTAACCACTGGCAATAGCTCGGTGTAGCACTCCATCCCATTGTTCCTTTGCTTACCATGCCACCTCAGTTTGCCAGTGCTTAAATTGTGTAAAAAAAAAAAAAAAAGTGAGTGCCAGGGCTGAATGTACTTTTCAGGATGCCACTGCAGTTTGCTCCACCCACTGCCCTAACCAGCACTGCCAAAAGTCAGTACCAATATGGTTAGTAATCGGCACACTCCTACAAAACTAACAATTTAGACTATTCCAGTCCACCCAAAGCTTTCTGAATTGTCTGGATGTGCTGGTACTATTAATTTTTAATGCATATTTAATTGTTAAAATCTCCTGAGGTGCTAGCCTCAAAAATAGACCATCGGTACCACTGTGTGGTGGATGTCATAAGTGTTGGTGATGAGAATTAAGTGCTGTTGCTGAGCCCTGGCAAACACAGACTCAAATTAAGCACTGGTCTGGGCCCAGCCATATGCAAATCAGTCTTGACCCTTCTCCTCATTGGAACAGTCCAGCCTGAACTGCCAAGCCAGGTCCCCATGAACCGGAACACAATTAAGCTCCGACTGGTGTCACCCTAGTTAGGGGCTCCTCAGCTGAGTACATCTTGGTTACAGTGACACAGTGAGAATGGGACCCATATCTGGGCATACCCATGCCACTTACTACGGTATATGGAACACAAAAAGGGTGATGGGAGGCTGCTTGCAATAAGTCTAACAGACAATAGCTCGGGGTAACGCTCCAACCCATCGTTCTTTTGCTCACCATGCTATCTCAGTTTGGAATTTTTTATTAGAAAAGGTGATTACAGAGGAACAATATCATCCATACTCTTTCTATATCAAATAAATTATCCCCCTGAGAGAGATTCATCCATAGATCATAAAACAGTCTAAAAAAAATCTTCTACCACGATGAACCCTCATCATTAACACATGCCCAATTGATACGAGATCTTAAACAACATCTTTATAAAAGCATTAAATAAAACATGCTCCACTCTCTCCAACACCCTCCTCCTGCCTAAAGTGTCTGTGCAAACGTCATGCCATCTCCTAAAGGAGGCCCTTGTCCCAACTAACACCCCCCTAACTTCTACAAAAAGTGCTTGTGCATACTCTCTTCCCTTCTACGCCTGTGTCTGCCCTCCACCCTCCTATGCCCTACTAGACAAGCATCTCCAGTTTCTATGGCATGTAACATACATATTCATCCTGGAATGGAACCAGGCTTCCCATTGACTAACTTTTTTCGTTTTCGTCACCAATTGCTGAAAGCTGAGCCCAACATGAAACTTCCAGTGGGTAGTAATTAGTGACCGCGCAATCATCATTGTAATAAAAATCATATTCCCGACCTTGAAAGTTTTTTGAAAATGCCAGTCCACCAAACCCAAGAGGGCTACTCTCCACGAGGGATAAGCATTCTCTTGGATGGTCCAAGTTACCGCCCCAAAATACCACTTCCCCAAAAAAATGAAGGGAATTGCAGGATCAGAACATGTGTATCCAGTCTCCTTCAGAGCTAAATTTTGGACACGTCTCAGGTACTGAAGGGAACATTTTATTAAAAGTCCGTTGCGTTAGACCATCCACCCGATTTAAAAAAAAAAAAAAAAAAAAAAAAAAAAAAACCATAAGCTGGAAGTTCGCACCCCTAAAACAGGTGAAGCTCAAGCTGAAATACCTCTCCTATTGCCAGTCACTTATATCAACCCCATGTACGCTGCATCCATTTACTTTTTCCGCTTCTACTAACCGCGTAGGGTTTGGGTTTAGTGCATGAAACCGAAATCTAAGAGAAAGATTGACTCAGTCTCCTCTGAACACAACCTTTACTACCTTCTTGGGAGATTTAATGTCAGTCCAGTTAGTATTACCTAGGAACACTCTTATTTGGGCTTACACAAGAAAGTGATGCTTGCTGTTGAGCGTTTTACCCAAAAACAGCATCTGTGAGGACTTAAAACTGACACCCACCAAAAATCCCTAATCTTCGTTCTATTGAGATCTGCCCATTTACGTCTAATTTCTTTATATAAACCGGGCGTTAGGAAACTGCAAAACACTGCGTTTCAGCGATAATACTGGGTATACCGTGACTTTAAAAATACCCTCTGCTTAAGTGTCAAAAATTGGGATAGCATTTGTATCTCACTTTTTTCGGAAGTTTGCGGTTTTCACACACCAGGATGGATCATTTGATATTCAGGGCTTTCAACATCTGCAGAACTGAATTATCAAAACCAGAAGACTCCACTGACATACATAGTAGCTGTTACGCTGAGGACACCAAAAAATGCCCTTACTCTTTGGCAATTGTAAAATACTCAATTTAACTCGGGCGTTTCTGGTTCTACTTTTTATTTTTACAGAGTTTTATATAGCGCGAACTTGACCCGAATCGGGTATCAGAGCGCTTTACATAGCACTAGTTGCATTACATGAGGACACATTCATTTTTGTTAGGCACGGGGAGATTGAGTGATTTGCCCAGAATCGCAGGATGTTCAGCGTCATTGCCGAGACTCGAACCCAGTTCCCCAGATTAGAGGTCGACCGCCCTAGCCGTTAGGCTAACTCCTCTCCCCTCTACACAGACGATCGTAACGTCCGATCCAGTTTGATGAACAAGGGATTTTATAATCTATGCGAAAGAGAAATAAAAACAAAGGAAGAATGAATATCTTAAGGAGCGCTTTTACCAATTATCGAAAGTGGAAGCTGTCTTCAAATTTCCAAAAGATTATCCACCATCCTTAGAACTGGGTTGTAATTATCCTCTCCTCTCTCTCTCTCCACTCTTCTCTCTCCACTCCTCTCTCTCTCCACTCCTCTCTCTCTCTCTCCACTCCTCTCTCTCTCTCTCCACTCCTCTCTCTCTCCACTCCTCTCTCTCTCTCCACTCCTCTCTCTCTCCACTCCTCTCTCTCTCAACTTTGAGGAGGCTTCGGGTGTCAGAGCAAATCCAGACCTTCAGAAAATCCTTTATTTGCTGCTCTTTGTCCCCCCTCAGTCCCACCAACCTTTTCCCCAAGTACAGTATAGAGTAATATTGATAAAAAATGTGCCTGATGTCCTCAGCCCTGTCAGTGAGCTGATTCATGCGTGGATCTCTAACCTGCAAAATCAAGTTATGATTTTTGCTAAAAACCGACCTACATATTTTCCTTCGCCGTATACTTGAAGCTGAAAAGTCTGCTTGTTTATTGGCTCTTTTTGGAGATCGAAATCTCTGAGCCTTTCCTTTATTTCCTGCCTTCTATCACTCAGCAGACTATTGAAACTGTCAGAGAGTGCAGCTTAATATGCTCTGTTAGCTTCCTTCTGCAGAGAGAAAATTGTTTCCCTGTCCCTTTTAACTCTAAATGCTGTCAGAGATATAAAGACCGCTCTAATAGTACACTTGAATGCCTCCCAGACCAACAATGCTTCTGCCAAAAAATCATTTACTAGAAAAAAAGGTTTGAATCTCCATTTTTATCCGATTCAGGTACTCCGGCTCTAAGAGCATGGTCCTGTCCATGACCCATCTAGACACATTAGTTTGCAGAGGAACTAAACTGCTATATGACGGCTGAGTGGTGTGAAAGGCCAGTTGCTTGTGATCCCGGTTCAGAGAGAACCTTGCTTGGCAGTTCGGGCTGAACTGTTCCAACGAGTAGCAGGGTCAAGACTGATTTGCATGTGGCTAGATCCAAATTGAAGTGGCATGGTGAGCAAAGGAATGATGGGTTGCAGCTATTCCCAGTGGTTAGACTTATTGCATGCAGCCTCCCGTCACCTTTTGTGTTTCATATTCAGTGTGGGCAACATCTTATTATGCGCAGTCTTATGTTTTGATGAAACGTTCATAATTTGCTTTCGGTATATCCTGTTAGTTTTTACCATAAATGTTGCTAATGGGGTTTCAAATGCTGTTGTAAGAGAAATATCGAATGCTACCAAAAGAGAAAATTATTTATTTCTGTTAAGTAGATGCCCTTTTTAGGTCGAGCCTTGGCAGCGCATGCGCTGCTCTGCGAGGCATACGGTATTGAAGTAGGGACTTGAAGCTCCGCCCATATTTTTCATTGGCTTGTCATTGTCCACTGTAAACTGTAAGTGTTCATTAGTCAAAAGGCTTAGTAGTCCCTCCTTAGTATCGCCTTGTCTCATTTTGTAACCTCACATGGCGACACCCCCTGTTACGTATGTTGTTACTTGGTAGGCTTTAATTACAGCCTCTGAGCACTATTTTCTCAAATAGCTTTATCCTGCCTGCTGTTGTAGGCCTGACATGCTTTCCCTTAACGCTTTAAAAAAATGTTTTCCAGCACGCATTTGCAATGCAATAGGTCTCCCATTTACAAGAGTTTAAGCTATTGGCATTGTAAATGTTCAATGACTTTTATCTGTTTCAAAAACAACACATAAATAAAAGGCATTGTCATTTACAATGCCAATAGCTCAAACTCTCGTAAACGCGAGACCTATTGCATTGCAAATGCTTGTTTAGGTCTGGCGACAGATCTCTTTATTTGGCTGCCTGAGCTCCTGTAAATACAGCAGTTAGCGAGAAACTTTAATTCAACCACCTTCAACCATTGGCTTGTTTGGGTCAGCAGCATTCAGGCCTTGCCTCTGTAGTGTCCATTATGTTTTAGTATAATACTATAGCATTTCATGGGCAATTTAAGTTTTGCTTTGGTAATTGATCTCAAAGTAGCCCCTTTGTGGCATTGCAGCTGAGTGACAGATCCTGCTTGCGATGTCCCCGGGTAACCAGGATGGTGGGCACTGCAGAGGAGTGTTCTCAAGGCAACTGCAGCTGCCTGTGACAAACTGTGTATCTCCTGTATTCTGGCGTTAGCCACCACTTTCAGTTTAACTCAAGGTTAATCTGACATGAAAGTCCCTCTTTTATTTCTCTGCTCTTACATCTGTTACTTGCCCTTTGGAAGTCACTTTGTGGGAGTGGGCAGCCGCAGGAGGTGCCCTGGTGCCCTAACTCATTGTTCGTCTGTCATGCGGACCCGCCTCATTACTTGGGCCGCAGTTTATGCTAGCATGGGTTGGAGCAGAGCAGCTCACAGGTGTTGGCACCAGTGAGATCGAGGTCCGCTGAATGGGCTCTGAATAGCAGCTGTCTCCCGAGCTGGTTTAGGTGAGGACATGGGGCTCGTTCAAAGCTTCTGTATCAGTTTAGCTTAATTTTTTTTATTACTCTGCTTCTCTGAAACATTTCAGTAGCCATTGTTTACATTTCAGTACAGGCACTAGGGATCAGATGGAATAATGTAATGGGAAGTGTGAAAGGTAAGAGACTGGCCGAACTTTGGCCAATCAATACACTGTCTGGCCTAAGGAATTTCTCTGAAGCCTGGATTTCTTTCTAGTGGCCACTAATGATAAAACCTGTTGACCAAATTACCATTTGGAGCACTTGTCCCTTATTTTTATATCTCCGAAAGGATTTGGCATAAAATTGCGAAATTTGCATTTGTAAAGTTACCTGTAAAAAGGTTTAGGGTTAATTACTTGGCTTCAATGAACTGGGTGCTCACTCTGCCATGCCTTTCTGCTTCTTTGTTGTGCTATCAGTTCTGCTGTCAATTGAAATAGCACAGCTCTTAAGTTACTTGATTTTAGGGGTGAGAAGCATCAAATTATGTTTTGGTACTTGCTGCCTTGAGCTTATAGTTGGGAAAGGGAGAGTGGGGAATAAGTTACAGAATTCAAAAAACAGAACCAGGGCTTGAAAGGCTACTCTAGGGTTACATGGGTCAACTTGAGTTCTGAAAGTGACTCGAGAAGCTGGAGACTGTGAAGGGATTTTACAAGTCTGAAAGATACAGTCTGAGTTTTTCATAAACCTAACATGGAGAACAACATGTCTTAAGTTTACTACCCTGTTGATAATTTCTTTTGCTCTATAAGAATGTTACTTGTCTGAGACCACAGCTAGTTTCTTCTACCGAAACCCCTTCAGCATAAATTTACTCCTGATGCGACGCTCAGGTGGGATACCTAGCATGCCTTCCAAATTCTAGCTCTATGTTGCTGAATAGTTTGTAACTTTGGGTCCATAACCACATCTTGACTCCATTCCAGTTCATATAGTCAATGTAAATTTCATCTGGTCATGGAATATAATAATTTTTTTCCAGAGCCCTGTGAATCGGCCCCAGTTTTTAGGTCTCGCCTAGCGACGCAGCGCGAAAGCGCTGTCGCTAGCGAGATGTATTGTTCCCGACTTGCTTCGGAAGGGAGACAGGAAATGTGCACGCGCAGGACGGACTGCAATTATGATCGCGCCCGTCAACACGCACGTACAGACACGCGATGTGCACATCTCCTGTCCCCCTTCCGTCCTCGCCAGCCGCAAAACATGAGGCTGCCCCGCTCCTTCTCCGTGCAGCTTCACCAGGAGCCTAGTGTCCCGAAGACCGGAGGAGCCCCATGCCGGTGCCAGCCTTGCCTCTTGAACCCCAGGTAACGCTCGCGGCTGTGTACGCGCTGGGGAACTGCTTTCCTGTTCACGGACCGGCTCTGTTACTCCGGCGTGGAAACCTTGTTATTTCATCTGTCCGAGCACAACATCGCCCACTGCACGAGCACGCTTCTGTGCTAGCGGGGCTGCACCGGTGTGTGTGGTGTGTGGGCGGACACACAGCTCCCGTCTGCAGCTCTCGCCCGTGACCATTGTGCACCGAGCCACATGGCTCTTTAAAAGGACCTGCCTGCCGAGTAGCGCCCCCTGCCCACCCCGGAGTTTAGCGCTATTTGTGTTGTCATCTGCCTGGTGTGTGTGTTTTGGTCTCTCCCACAATCGCCCAGCTGGGAGGCGAGCACTGTAAGTTTGCAGCCGGAGTGGGTTGTCTCAGCTCACACGAGGACCCGGAGCCAGAGGGGTCCCCGGGAGGAGAGTGAAGTCTAAGGGAGGTAGTCAATGTTAAGAGCGAGGCGCAGAGGCGGCTCCTGGCTCCAGGACGCTGCTGTGTTTTCTATTGGAGGCTGGAAAGTTCAGGCAGCCAGAGCAGTGCGTTTCTTGCACCCACCACCTTTCCTCAGCACTCGCCGTGAGATCATGCCAGCCTGCATGCCAACGGAGGGGTCCAGCGCCGGGGAGCCGGACCACACCGCACCCCGAAAAATGCACACAGTGTTTACCTAACTTTCCATTTCAGACTTTGTTTTTGCAACACAAGCTTATTTTTTATTTAAACACTAAAGAGAGACATTTGACGATATTACACCGCTTCGGAAAGCGAACACTTCACATCAAAATATGACTTTTTTGGAACCGGGAAACTCTGAGCAGGACCCAGTGGCCCTTGAAAAGAGAAGTGACTGCTTTGCTGAGAAGTGCTGGCGCTACTCCTTGAAGAGTGCTACTCATGCAAAAAGCAAGTGCTGCTGTTATCCTGTTGAAAGTGCCGCAAAGCGACGAAGTGACAATTCTGGGTTGCTGAAAGTGCACCACTCGTGCAGAGAAGTGCTGGCGCTGCCCTGCAGAAAGTGCTTCAGTCTTGCTAACAAGAGCTGGTACTGCCCTGTTACAAGTGCTACAAATACCTTGTTGCTTGCTACCCCCTGCCATATAATAAAAAAAAGAAGCACTGTGATGCCGCCATTGCTAGAAGAACCAGCGCTTTTTTCTTTTCCCCACTTGCTCTCTGTGTTGCCTCCCGTCCGCAATAAAAACAAGCATTTGCAATGCAATAGGTCTTGCATTGGCGAGGGTTTGAGCTATTGGCATTGTAAATACCAATGTTTTTTATTTATGTATTTTAAAAATCCGCAAGCGGTGCAACAACACACACTTTGTACTTATACTCATTGCTTACGAGAAGCAACGCTGGCAGTAACTGTCTCTTTTACTGCCAGACTTCTCGTAAGCAAGGACTATAAGTACAAAGTGTGTGTTTATGCACCACTTGCAGCTTTTCTAAACACATAAATAAAAGGCATTGTCATTTACAATGCCAAAAGCTCAAACTCTCGCAAATGCGAGACCTATTGCATTGCAAATGCTTGTTGTTTTTGGTTCGAGTTGCACCCTAGCTGTTCCTTAATTCTTTATGCTCGTCGTTATTCAGGAAAGTTCTTGATGGGCCTTTCAACCAATACTACATTGACAAACTTGAAGCTTTTAAATATCAAGAGGAGAGAGAGGATTAGAGAACTAGTCCTTATCCCCAAAGTTAATATGTATCATCAAGAGGGACTAGTCTGAGGGTACGTGATAACGCAACACTGTATGATTTTTGTAAAAGAAAAAGATTTTTTCTTTTTATGAAGCCCTCACCCACCAACCTAGTTGGTGGCATGCTTCATCATCGGGCCCACCTGGTGACACAGAGTGTGTCCCTGGTGTGCTTCAACGCCTGATTTACAGCAGAGCAGGTATCTTAACTGAGTGTGCAGTGAAGTGATGTGAAAGTGAACTTAAAAACTGTACAGTGGTCCCATTACCCACAGGGTTTGTTTTAATGTTTGGGCCTCTGGCAGCAATAAAAACAAGGCAGTGGATGTGCGTGGAGTGGTAATTAAGAACTCCTACATCCGAAAATGGTCTACATGTTTCAGCCAGGCCTTGGATATATACTGGCTTTCCTCAGGACCTAGAAATATATGTGAGATGTGAGATCTAAACTGGGCTGGTGTATTAGATCACAAATGTGTGGCACGCTCTAAGGTGCACTATGTGTAAGAGGGGTATTCCCTCTTAAGGCATTCACTTGCGATCGGAGATCCGAGACAGCCAACTAGGTCTTCAAGCGGGTCCAGAGCTGCAGTGTAGTTTTAACTACCAGCTAGAACCCCTGCCGGAATCTCATGAGGCAATTCCGCAAATCGCAAGTGAATGCCTTAAGAGGGAATACCCCTCTTACACATAGTGCACCTTGGAGCGTGCCACACATTTTTGATCTAATACACCAGCCCAGTTTAGATCTCACATATATTTCTAGGTCCTGAGGAAAGCCAGTATATATCCAAGGCCTGGCTGAAACATGTAGACCGTTTTCGGATGTAGGAGTTCTTAATTACCACTCCACGCACATCCACTGCCTTGTTTTTATTGCTGCCAGAGGCCCAAACATTAAAACAAACCCTGTGGGTAATGGGACCACTGTACAATTTTTAAGTTCACTTTCACATCACTTCACTGCACACTCAGTTAAGATACCTGCTCCGCTGTAAATCAGGCGTTGAAGCACACCAGGGACACACTGTGTCACCAGGTGGGCCCGATGATGAAGCATGCCACCAACTAGGTTGGTGGGTGAGGGCTTCATAAAAAGAAAAAATCAAATTTGAAGCTTTAACATTCCAACACAGTTCTGAAGTAAGGAGGTCGCCTTGAATAAAATCTGGGCAAGCCCCATACACACCTGGAATTTACCCTCCGCATTAGCAACAATCCCTAAAAAATGATACGTTTACAGCAGTACCTATTGTAAGAGTCTGTTGGCCACTTTAGCCTGTAAAGTTTTTTTAATATATTGTTTGTGTCCAAAATTGCCCCAAAATATAATTGGTTTATAGTGCTGAATCCTAGATTGATTCAGATATCTTGGGAACTCAATCTCATAGATTGGGAAGTAGGCTTTCAGTCTCGATCTTATGGAATTCCCAGGATACACAATCTTGATCGAGTTTGCAGGTGCCGTGGTCCTCAGAGGATCCACTTCTGGTTATTGCGTGTTTATTACCCCCACTACTAAAAGATACTGCCTGTCGAATAATGTGCAGAAGTTGCACTAGTTTTTGCTACTGCTGCCTACCTTCATCTGCTGAAATTATTGAAGCTGGTCTCTTAACAAGTCCTTTGGCCTAACAGATATGTATTTCACTGTGCTGAGAAGGTTCAATCACTGTATGATTTTTAGCATGGGAATGCCATGCTTAAAGTTGCCATTTATGTAGAATTATAATAACCTGTATATTTACATAGACATATTATGTCTGCCGTGTCTTGATAATAACTTCATTTGTATTTCATTGCATGTATAACGTTCTCTGTAACCTACCTCTGAAAGGTTGTTTGGGCCGGTGTAGCAAATTCCCCTTGTTTGCTTGCTCACCCCAGATGTTTTGCTTTTTTTTCTGGACCCTATTTTTGATGGTGTTATGGCTCTTTGCACCGTGAAACTGCTCTTCAGTGCCACTGTGTGTATGCTCTGGGTCTAAAATGGTATTAGTAAAATTGGTTTTACCCAAGAGGTCTATTTAGCTTTCTTGCAAGACCATAGTAGAGGGTGTAGTAAATGAACCAATGGCGGTGAGCCTGCTGTGTCCTTTCCTGCCGGTTGCTCTGCTGGCTGGTGCTCGGTGTTGGTGCCCCGCTGTTTCCATCCCTGGTGGGACAGGAGTCCCAGGGATCCTGCGTGCCCGAACTTCCACTGCCGCCATCACCCTGGTAGGGGACCACAAGTCCCAGGGTGCAACGCTTCCCGCATAGGTGCCCGAGTGAGGGGGAGGCGCTTCAATCACCATCGCGCATAAAGCGCTGCCTCCCCCCCCGCGGCGCGGGACGCGCGCGGGCGAAGCCCGGGCCAAGGGCGTGCCCGTCCTTGCCAGGAAGAGGCAGGGCTGGGCCACCTCCCTTTAGTCGTGGCATGTGGAATTCTGAGCGCATAAGGTACTGTTAATAATTCTTTTTTTTTTCCTTTTTTTTTTTTTCTTCCCTCTATTCGCATTTAACGGTCTGGTCACAACAACAAGATTTGGGACATTGCTTTAAAAATACCTTGCACCTCGCGCTGCCAATTATAATTATCCTGATTGATTGCCTGCAGAGACTTAAAACTGGTCAGCTGGGGAGATAAATCTGGACATTGAGCTTCGGACATTTCAAAAAGAGGCTACAAACTTGTTCACTAACTTTGTCTTGCTTTGTCTCGCAGCAGCGTGCTAGGGGAGTTTGCATTAGCTTGTATTGGCCATAAACCTGTTAAACATTAGAGAGAGAACTCCCAGCCAGTGTAGCTACGGCCTCCCATACACCTGGCCTTTATTCTATCCAAAGCTCTTACTATTGTTTTTGTTTAAAGTAGTAAGTAGTGGATTGGCTGCAGCCTCTATCACTTGCCACCTTGCCGCTGCATTTGGTAGCATTAGGCAGTCCAGGATAACACTATAACTACCCCTTTTCTTTTTCCTGGAATATCGTTCTAGAGGCCTCCGTACAAGGGAACTGGGGAAGAGAAAATGCATGGAGAGCACGGGTGGTGCCCAGCACGGGAAAGGGAAAAAGGTCAAGAAATCTTTAAAACACCTAGCCAGCAACTGCGTAATAGATCGCCTCGACAACCTGATAGGTGAATGTACAGATATACTTAACGCACAACTTCCCACTCCAATTTCACCCACTCCTCTCCAAACTCCAACTAATAAACTACCCCCTGTACCGATTATTACTAGTCACAATTGCACTCCTGTAATCCCAGCTATGTTTAAAAAGACCGGCCCTAGGGAAGCCCGTATACAAAACAACGAGGACCCAACCTATATAGCTGGGATTCACTCTCCACCCGACGCATGTAATACCAACATCAACCCGAGTTCTCCTAACATCTCCTACAGTACACCACCACAGATAGAAGCCATTGTTCTTTTCACTAATAGGTTTGCCCCTTTTAATGGTCTTATCTGACAAAAACAGGGAAGACCAATTCCAACACGCTCCCGAACCTACAGAGCTGACTACTGCTGTTTCCAACGCAGAACCCCTGAACCCAAGTCCCCACCAGCTCATTAACGAGCTGAGAGCTGAAGTGGAGACCTTGAGAGCGATGATCGAGGGACTAACTGCATTAGTTAAAACGATACTACACACTAGTCGTCCTCCTGGATTTCCAGCTACACGGGAGCTGGGCGCTCAACCAAAACAAGCACAGCTGGCATCACAAGGCTTGAGTAGTCTCTCTCAGCCTTTGCACCCAAATATCAGTCAAGGGATAACAAGCACCCACGGACATCTACAGTCATTCCCAGCAGTTGCTGTTTCTCACACGCAAATACACCCTCACCTTAATGTAAATTCCGTAAACCGTCCGTCCATACGAGCAGGCACGCATGTTACCCGCAACTACCAGAGGATAGGTAATTCCCTTCAAACCCAGCCATAACCCCATTATGGTAGGAACTACTCAGTATACACATCCCCCTCTCGCTTGCCTAACGAAAAAAAAAAAAAGAAAAAAAAAAAAATCATCATGGTCAACGTTCCTAAACTTGGCACGAGGCAGGGATTTGAGGGGGAGGAAACCCTGATCAATAAAGCGATCCATTGGATCCGCTATGTTAGGGGCTGTCGCTCGGTAGTTCGAGATGACATTACCAGGGCGCGCAGATTTACACCATCAGGACAAGCTCTAGATTGTATTGAGCTGATATTAAAAGAACCAGGCCTGGTAGAAAACCTACTTACCCTAGAATTTCGCACTTGTTCCCCTGATTCTTCCTCTATTCAATTTAAGCGCTTTATCCCTCACAAGCCACCTTTGCTCTCACTGCAGGGCATTAGATCTAGCAGCTCCAGCCTAGAACACAATGATTGACTTGTGGAGGAAGCTCATCGGTCCCCCAGATTACAACCCTCCCCGCCATGCCAAGGAGATACTACCCTGGACAAAGAACTCCAAAAAAAGGTGTCCAATCCGTATGCGAACTGTTTCCCAACTGCCGCAGGCACAAGTAGCGCTACAAGTAGCTTAAATGAGTCGGAGTGTGTGCCACATCATGAGGGTGCGCCTCCTATTATAGATCTTACCACTTCAACACATAAAATACTTATGACCGGGCAAGCCCTATAGCTATAGTATCCTGGAATGTTGCTGGCCTAAAACAAAAGCTTGAGGACCCGGACTGGCATAGCTACATAGACAAGTTTGACATCTGCCTCTTTCAAGAGACATGGTTACTTACCCCCCCCATACAAGCTAGGCTACAAAACATACTATAAGAATGCTCTACCAACGCAGAGAGGAAGACCATCTGGGGGCCTTGTAATATGGATTAAAATAACATTGGGGATGCGATCCTTTGACTACACCATAGACTCTCTAGATCTATTGGTGGTGTCCTTAAACAAATACAATCTTTCGTTGTTACTCTCTAACACCTATAATAGACCAGCTAGGCAAACTCTAAATTCTGAGACTATCAACCCACTGGGTAGCTCTTTGGACCATATAGACCCCAGCGATACCGTGATAGTATGTGGGGATTTCAATTGTGCCTATGAGCCACTAAATGGACTAGAAAACGTAACCGAGGAAGAGGACACGGCCATAGGGTTGCCTCAATTAGTGGCAGGGCCACCAAATCCTTGCACTAACGCTGCACTGCAGATAGTGCAGCTCACTATAGAACACCGTCTAAGGGCGTGCATGGGAGGGTATTTACTAATGTGGACGAAAAAGCCTCTCTCCATACTTTTAAGCGTGGTAGCTCACAGTCGAGATTAGATTATATAATGCACAGCATTCATACTTGGAGTAGGATAGTGAGCTTTAGAATAGATACGAGGGACGACAGCGACCACCGACCACTTTGCTTGGAAGTAATAGCCCAGCTAGCAAGAGATGATCAATCTGACATCTGTATGCAAAATGTATATCCCCTAGTAGGAAATAATCGAAGATCTATCAAGTGCCTAAGGTCACAGGCAATATAGAGTTAATGACAAACATCTATAACACCTTCACTGAGGTAGTGGGTGCCCACCTGGAGATAAACGCTTTGCCTGCAACATCAATGCACTCCACTCTGGCCGTAAAGCTAGAGCCTCTTCTCACTAAAAACATCGAAAAGAAATCAAAATCTAACTCTATACTGGGACCAAAGGTAAACCCATGGTACACAACAGAATGCAGGAGATCCAAGATAACCTTACTTGACACCATAAAGCGGGGAAATGCAGACTCAGTAAGGAGGGCCAGGGACATTCATAGGAGAACATTGGCCACTGCCAAGAGGGATTGGGAGGAAAATAGCTGGCTCTCTTGCAGGCAGCAAAAACTAACAATTCAGCTGAGTTCTGGAAAATCATAGCATGTGGGGGCAAGGACCAAGTAGCTAGGACGGAGCATTATTTGGACTCTGCAGTCTGGACCGAGCATTTCACTGCCTTGTACTCTAGCTTCCGGCCCACTGTAACTTCGAGTGGAGACAGGGAGCATGCAAATAATGAGGGGGACAGTGGAGTGATCGTTTTCTCACTGCAAGAAACAGAATATGCCATAGATACCATCAAGCCAGGGAAAGCACCGGGACTAGATAGACTCCCCGGAGACCTATTTAAACATGATAAAAAGGTCTGGGTCCCATATGTCAATACCCTCAGTAATGCAATAACAGCAGGCGCCCCAATACCGGAAACGTGGAAAGGGGTTGAAATTGTCCCTATCCACAAAAAAAGGTAGTAAACACAAACCCGAAAATTACAGGCCAATCAGTCTGATAGACATTTTACAAAAGATCCACGCCAGACAGTTATTAAATAGGCTTAACGACTGGATAGAGACTAATAGTATATTGTCCCCATACCAGGCAGGATTCAGATCACGCACAAGTACAGTAGATCAAGTCTTTAGACTTCTGTGCATCTTCTGGAAATATGTAAAGATTAGGAAGGGCCACATCTATGTGGCATTTGTCGACCTGCGGGCAGCTTTGGACCTCGTACCTAGATGTTTATTATGGGACTCATTAAAAAAAACAAAAAGCTCCCCCCAGCCTAGTAACCCAAATAGAAAGGCTGCACAACGGAAACTATGCTAGAGTCCGCTGGGGTATGGATGGGGAACTTACAAAGTCAATCCCAATAGAGAGAGGAGTGAGACAGGGTTGTGTACTCGCTCCCACCCTATTCTCACTCTATATTAATGACGTGGCAAATTATTTGCAAAAGCAAACACACAACCCTCCCAAATTGAACGGAAACTTGGTACCGGCGCTGCTATTTGCAGATGATACCATCCTATCACAAACTCCAAAGGGACTACAAAACATGATGAATGATTTTAATGGATATTGTGTCACAAAAGGCCTAGAAATAAATGCTAGTAAAACCAAGTACATGGCCATAAACCCACACAAGGGTTTTAAAAACAACTTCATGTTGGGCAACCGAACATTAGAACACGCTACTAATTTTACTTACCTGGGCATATTACTAGAGTCCAAATTAGTATGGAAACAGCAAGTAAATCATTCAGCACTACGGTTAGCTCAAGGGACAGGGGCAGTCCTCAAGAAGTATAGTATGTCCTCAAGCAAATCAGTGACACCAGCACTCGAGCTATACAAATGTAAGGTCCAGGCGGCAGCACTGTATGGATCAGAGCTATGGGGCACTAGCGACGCCAAGCAATTGACGATCGGGGAAAACAAATTTGTGAGGAGCCTACTGGGGCTACCCCCATCAACACCACTTATCCCATTGTTCCACGATCTAAACATAAAGCGCATAGGGCATCTTACAACCTTGCGACCATTGCTCTACTGGATACGGCTGTGGACAACACCAGAACTAGTAGCATACAGAGAAGGTGTACGTGAATTATTGGCCATTGACACTTGCCTCCCCTTCCCTTGGTTAAGATTTGTACAGTAATGGCTCATAAAGCTAGGTCTCGAATCATATTGGACTAACCCACACAGCCTAACATCTAGCTGTAAAGTTACACTGAAGGGAATTTATTGGCAACACATATTGAATGCACTCCATTGTGACCCGAGACTAGGAAGGTTAACATCTCAATTCCTTACTACCCGAGCCGCGAGGATTTTCTTGACAGTGCACAGCCGCACCTAGCAAGAACTTTACACCTAAAGTTAAGATATAATATCTTACAGATCAAGAGTCGCACAGCAAATTGGGGGGGCAAGGAAGATCGCTCTTGTACTCTATGCACTATACACGCTCTAGGGTCCACAGAGAACATAGCACATATTTTGTTATTCTGCCAGGCGTATGATAGACCAAGGAGGAAATGGATCCGACCGCTATGTAATACAATGGTTTTAGAAAGCATCAAGAGGCACTAAGGGTACTGACAACTAGCACCGCACCACATGTTATATTTGCCTTATCCAGATATTTGTTCATAGTGGGACTGATAAGGAAAAAAGCGGGACTAAGGCTGTGCTGCACCAAAGACTAATGTACTTTTTGATGTAAAAAATACTTCTGAATGGTTTAAAATATCCGGTCATTTCACCTTCTTACTGAATTGTAAAAATGTTTTTATCTAATTTTAAAATGTGAATCTACTGGGGTGGTAACAATGGAAAGACTCAGTGATGCACCTACAATATTTTAAATTATTTTAACTGAAATTCCCGATTTTTTTTTTTTTTTTTTTTTTAATTTTATTTTTTTTTTTTTTTTTTTTTTTTTTTTTTCTCTTTTTTATTACATAATATATGTCTGGATGTATTTTAGATTGTATCACAAATTATTGTATTTCTATGAAACTTTTATGGCCCTTGGTCGAAATAATGTATTTAAATTAAATGAACCAATGGCGTAGCATTTAAATGTCTAATTTACTACTTGATGTTTCTAAAAAGAAATTGATTTGTCCTGTATCTGACCAGATGCTTTCTGGATTTTGATAACCTTATGTTAGAGATGTTTTTTTTTTTTTTTCTTGAGTTTTGGTACAAAGAAGTGTACATTAGTGAATTCAACCAAAGTGATTTAGTATATTAGCTCCGTTTATCAGTCATTCATAGTATTATTGCTAACCGGTTCATCAGTATGAAATGCCTCCAAGTAAATCTCTGTCTATGAGAATGTTCTTCTGAGGTGTTTAAGACCATATTAAACTGTTTGCTGCTTAGATTTTCAGGGCCCAGTGTCGTGTAGTTCCTATATTACCCATACAGGACCTGCACGTTCGGATAACATAAACTGTGGGTTTGGTGGCAGACTGATTCTGAGCACCCCCACCGAGAAATGTGTTTGCTTTAGCTAGCTCACAGTGCCACTAGTGTCTCCTCATCAGGGAGAGAATAGTTTCTGGCAACCTTAGAACATGACAACCCTGATCCCTCAGGATTGTGGAAACTATGTACTACCTTTCACTCAGTCAGTCGTGCTCACTTATTCGGTCTCGGAGAGTTACACAGAAGAAACAGTCGGGCGTGTTACAATAAGTAGTTATTGCACAGTTGTTCTTCTAGTGTAAAATAGATGCGCTGCAACAACCGTTAGACAGTAGCAGATATATATAATCAGCAGTACAGTGAATATAAATGGATAGTACAGTTCTACCATTTTGCAATAAGCATGAATAAATACATGAATATAAAAATGCAGGATAAAAGAAAGCGCGTACTCCTACGATGCCTATCTAGATGTACCTAAGTGTACCTAGCATGTGAGTAGGTGTGAAGCCAAGAATTCCTCTAGGATTTAGTCAAACCTCATTACCTGAAGTGTGAGAATGTAGGAGCCTGTCCTGGTCTCGAGTTGGACACCTCGCGAGGGATGTTTAGACCACTGTCAGCTGGAGCGTCTGCATGCAGGAGCCTCAGCGTCTCTGGTCAGTGTGTCGGCCTGGAAGTCTCGGTTCCCTCTGCCTAACTCTAGCAAGATGTGCTGTATTTATGCAGAAAGTATCTAGGGTTCCTTTGTCCCTTGTTTCTTGTGTTAGCCATTGTTGGATTTGAGGATGACGTATGGGATGAACCTTGTACGTAGATATGGTGGGGTAGGTGGTGTAGCCCCTGCCTGGTTTCCAAGAACCCTTATGAATATTCATTCATACTGTGTGAGTCTATTGATGGAGTTATAGGACTCTATTGTTTAGGAGAAACCCTCCTTCTGCACCCAGGACTAGAGCTAGGTAAAGGTTCAATCCTAAAGGCTCGTTACTGTGGAGTATAAGGGAGATAATGTAGGTGACAGTGTATGATATTACCCGGGCCTATATTAGGGTACCTATATGAAACATAACACCCACTCCTCTTCCGAACAGTCAACAATGACAAAAATGCTAGCGAACTATTCTCCTTACTAGGTAGTAGCGCATAAAAACTGTCAGTAAGCTTTGTAAAAACAGTAAAAAGGGGTAAGAAAAAAATTGTTTACTTCGAAAATCATTTTCACGAATTTTCACTCAAGCCGAAGTCCTAATTGAGTTCGTTTATATAAGTTGAACCACTACAAGCGTCAGGAGACCATGCTTTTTCAGCGAAAGTGTCAATTTAAAGGGAATGTTCCAAATTTAGCAGAGTTTTGGAAAAAGAAACTGAATTCTTTCCCAGCACACGATGAGCGAATTATAGATTGTGTCCTGGCTGGGAGACGCAACATTGTTGTTGCTTGCCGCTGTAGGGGACGGTCCTTGTAACACCTCAGAGAGTAAGTCAATGGAGCACAGATGATATTCAGCACTGCCAATAGCTGTTGTAGAGGCAGCCAGTGCTGTAGTCGATACTTGGGTGCTAGTGGTGGAGCTGATGCTCAACCCAGTTGTAAAAGGCACCTGCGGATTTTCGAGGAATGCAGCCATCAATATGGGAATACGTTGGGGACATTGCCGAGCATGGGCCCTCGGGGGTTCCAGCCTGGTATTCAAGTCCGCAGGCGTGTCCGTTGCAAGTGTCAGAGATCCAACACGCATTCTTCACCGCAAAACAGGCATCGAAGAACAGGTAAGATGCAGTCCATCCAGACTGGTCTAAACGACAGGAACCAAGAGGCGCTCAGTTCCCTTAGGCGAGGTGTGCCCAGATGTTGCACCATGCGCTCACGGTACTTGCGCTCCAGGAGTGCTTTTGCCATCTCGTTGGTGATTGGGCCGTCCATTGCGGAGCAGAAAAATGACAATCAGGATTCCTGCGATAGAAAGCAGGATCAGCGGAAGACCTCCAAAAACGCTTCCCAATACGGAGTGTATAAAATTTGGAATAACTCCAAGGATTGTCTGAAAGATGCTTAGAAATCCTGACCCTATGGTCTTAAATAGGTGTACAATACCACTCGTATCAGACATATTAAAGATACGACCCACCATTTCTGCGAAATGAATGGGGCAGTTTGTACGTATAAGCGCCTGTATCTCAGTCGAGGTCCTTGCGACTTTAAGATCAAAGGTCTCTCGAGTGGAGGTTAAGGGTATAGTTTGCTGTAAAAGCATGGCTTTCAGTCTGCTCAAAGTATCAAATTGTATAAAGGAAACATTCAATGATGGCCATAACGGCGCCTCCCTGACTGTACTTGTGGGGGGAAACAATACTTGCATACAGCAAGTAACCCTGGAGTTCACAGTGACCAGATAGGCAATGCCCGGAAGCATCCCACAGCAACCTTGATCGTTCAGCATCAAATAACTCCCATTCGAGAGCAGCTCGAATACCGGTGTAATCACGGCTGCTGGAGTCCCTTTCATGTGGCAGGACAAGTTTGCTATTGAACCATTGCAAGCTCCGTGCAGTGAAATGTCCTGGCACATGAGAGAACCGCTTAAAGCGCTCTTGCAGTTTGTACCACTTAGAAACACTTCTCGATCCCCACTTCGGCATCGAAATCTGTATGGTAACTCCCAAGATTCCTTAATGTATTCCTTACCCATCTTTTCATATTTGCCTGCCTGCCTTTGCTCAAGGCAATATTGAAACTGAAACGTAGTGACCGGTAGAGTTATGTGGCCATGGATGAGCCACTCCGTGGACGGGGATTCCGCTACCTATCCAGTTTTTCAATACGCAGCATTGTAGATTTTGCTCCCCTTTGTGCCATTTCCATCTGTTTATCTGTTAGATTGTATTCAGAAAACGGAGACGTACTGTTGATAAAACGCCAAGGCACATAGCCTGCACGCAAAGATTGCAGCTTCCAGCTTAATGAGATAATAGAACGTAACTGAGATTGCCCGTGTTGGCCAAATCTTGTTCCAGTATGTCTATCGCAGAAGATACAATGTTGCCTAAGGAATATATTCTGGAGGTCAAAGTTGTTAACCCATTATCTACCACTGCTAGAGATCTCTCTAAGTTAATACGGTCTATTTCCCGTATTCTCTCTGCGGCCTCTTGTTGGGATATTTTCCAGATTTCATTATAGGCAGCATAAATGCCAGAATATATGAAGCGTTTCTGACGTGGTTTCCTGGGACCTAGTAAAAAAATCCCCAAGATCCATGTCTTGTGAGAGTAAGGTTAAGTGTTGTTTCACTTCTGCGAGTGTTGAGGTTTCTAGCCAATCGAGGGACAACTTCCCAACACTATAGGATGTCACTACCCCTGGGTGTTCTCTTTGTACGTAGCATGGGTCTGGCCTATGGATACTGAGCCTTTCGGTGGTACCCCAGAATCTTGTCTGACATCTCTGTTTGTGTCTTGGGGCCAAACCAACCATTCTTCCCAATTAGGGTCTGATCTATTGTACTGTAGTATGTCATCTACTGTTGTCCCTCCTTGTGTAGTTGAATTTTGCCACCCCTCCATCTGTGATGGTGTTGGAAACCGAGGTGTATTCAGGTCTTTGTTCTTGGCTAGTCCAAGACAGGATGTCTGTTGCACAGTGTCATTTAGAAATATCATCTGCTGTGGAATGAGGCATGCTCTAAATAGCGCTTCTGTTCCCTGGACTTGCCATTCTCTACAACCCCAGACTGATTTTAAGTCTATTGTGTCTTTCCATAGGTCAAACCCTTGTTCAGACAATTGGGCAATAAAGGAAGCAGAGTATATCTGTTTGGTGTTAGTCAACATAATTTTCAGTGCTGATGTCGGTGTAACTTTATAATAAAATGACACTGGGTCATTGGTGTTAAAACCTGAAAAATATTAACATTTCTGTGCAAATGTTTGCGAACTACTTTTTGGTGGTGTAGGGCAATGTTCCCACTGGTGGTATTCAAAAATATTTCTAGGTGATCTAGATTTGTGCAGGAAATGATGACAATAATGCTGGTAACAGTAAGTCCAAAGTACCTTCCAACATTTCATTGTTCGGAAATGCGGCAGTTTTCTCTAAATCAGACAACATGTTATTAACAGTTTCAGAGTCCCAATCATCAGAAAATGTATTTGAGGTAATGATATCACTCAATGAAATTTTAAATACATGAGAAATGTTTTAAAGTTTAGTAGGACGAATATTTCGAAATAAACCTTGTCCCAAACTATACCGTCCGGTATAGGAACTGCTGTAATGTTCACTGATGACAAGTCTCTTTGCTCACCATGTGAGGACTGATGTGGCTTCAGAATTAAATTAACATTTTGGGCTGTGGAGCTTTGTTGAAGGTATCAACCATTAATAAGCATGCTAAAAGTTACAACTAAGTCTAAAAATATTATCCCAGTAATTACCCAGAGTTCTAACCAAGGCGATACCAGGTAAGTCTTTTTGAGAAAGTTCAGAAAGTCTTTAACTTGCTGTTTGCGTGTTTTTTGGGCTGGCGTCGTTTCAGGTTCACTCGCATCCAAAGAAAACGTATCAAAGTTCATGAAGTAGCCAGAAGCAGTTCGATCAATTGTAGGAATTGCATGAGGATTTGTTGAAATCGCATTTTGCTTGTGTCTAGGCATGTTGATGTAGACGTCTGTATTTGGTCTAATTGCAACTTGTGTGTTTTGATTTGAATTTTGAAGTTGAACTTCTGGTTCAAGAGGAATGAGTTCCATAGCATTGTTGCATAGTCCTTCATTCCCTACAGGAGGCTCTTCGAACGTGATGAGTCTTTCTGTTTGAACTTCTTGGATTGTACCTAGAGGAGGGCGCCTGCTACAGCGGAGTCCACGAGGTCTACTGTTCAGTATCGGCCACATAGTGTGGTTTGAGTAAGTCGATTGAGACAAATCTTTTCTCCTTTTTCCCGGCAAGAGGCGGCAAAAGCACAGTTCTTGTTCCTTGAACTGCTAGGACAGGTACAGGCTTTCTGTATGGTGGTCCAAATTCTTTTTTGTCCGCTATTTTCTCTCTGACCAGATCCCCGACCCTTGGGATCCAGACAGGTCTTGCCGTAACTGCCTTGACTTCCCCAGTGGCGGTCTGTTTCTGGAGCACGTTACTTTGTTGTGTCCTGGATTTATTGAGATCCTGTAAAACAGCCAAACGATCATGGATATCAAATGGTTTTTCATCCGCCACTGTGCCTTCACAATCAAGATCAGGTACCCACATTCTCGTCCCAAATAGGACCTCATATGTAGTGACACCCCCTAGAGAATTTCTTGGCTGGTTATTGAGTGCTCGCTATACCCAGAGGAGATGATTGACCCAACTACCGCCCTTGCCTAATACCCTAGCTGTTAAAGATTGCTTTAAGTCCCGGTTTTTCCTCTCCACAACCGAATTTCCCTCAGGATGGTACGGAGAGGAGTACCGCACTGCTACGCCCATACCTTCCATGGCCTCTTCGTAAGCCCGAGAGCTAAACGCCGGGCCACGGTCAGAATGTAACGTGCCAACTGCGTATGTCCCTATAAAGACCCGCAAATCTTTGATAACAGTTCGAGGGTCAGCCGAGCGCTGAGGCCATACCCAAAGGAATCTTGAGCAGGAATCCACTGCAACCATGATATACTTATAAGCCCCATCAGATTGTAAGGGGCCGCAGTGGTCCAGATACACACATGCGAGAGGTTTGTCAGATATTAGTAATGTTGTCTGCGCCGGGCGTGTTATGGTGGAGCCTTTCATCTGTTGGAAGATGTCACATTTCAAGACAGTCTTTAGTTTGTTTTGTTAGGCCTGGCCACCAATAGCGTTGTTTCAACAAAGAAATCGTCGCTGTAACACCTCTGTGTGCAAAGTCCAAACCCTCGTGTGCAGCAATAATTAAACCTTGCCTACGATCCATATTTGGTATTACTCTATCCCCCACTCCAGGAATCTGAGCATATGGAATGTTGTTTGCATCTAACTTGTAGGAGTACTTGAGTGGAAATTTCTTTGGTACTGCTCAGCGGCCTTTGCGAGAAGCAAAGACCGCCACCATAATCTCCCCGTCTATTCTCATTTTAGAACGAGTGATTGCAGCTATGGAAGCCGTTCGTACAGCCCCCTTTGCGGCTTCATCAGCCAATGAGTTCCCTTCAACGTGAACGCCATCACGTTGATGACTCAGTGTATGAATCACGTGAGCCCTTGGTAGTTCGTTTTTTAATTCCACTACCTGTTACCATAGCATTTTATGCTTAATTGTGTCACCTTTTGCATCTTTGAACCCGTTTTGTTCCCAATGATATAAATATTCATTGTATGACTGCACACAGTAAAAGGAATCACACACAATTAGTGTGGGGAATTTGTGATCCGTATTTACATGTGCCAGTATCAGTGCTTTTAACTCTGCCAACTGAGCCGTGCAGTCTCCTAGAGATTGCGTTTTTGTGCAATTCGGATGGAATTTTCCATCCCGCATGCGACCTTTAACGATAGCACATGCTGCGCTGTATTGTTGCTTACTCCCTGTGGCTGGTTGAGCAGATCCGTCAGTGTAAATTATATATTCTTACTGATCTAGAGGCAATATTTCATTTGGTAGAGGATATTCTTGTTCGTATTGCAGAAATGCTTGTGTTTTTAGACTTGGATCAAATCTGTATTCAACGTCCGTTGCAGTAAGGGAATTAGCCCATTGTATCCATCTCGGATGTAAGGCTTTTGCATTTGGAATGCTTGCCTTTGTAACAGCTTCTAAAGCTGGTACTGGGGTTACGACAATTATGCGTTTCCCCCGAGCCAGGGCTCTTTCTCTTGCTACAGCGGTCTGAACTGCTGTCAGGATTTTTTCTGTTGAAGGGAAACGCATTTCTGCGTTTGTGTACAGGTGTGATTTGTATGCGATTGGTACCGTTGCGCCTTCATTGAAGGTTAAGTAAGTGTACCCGCATTGACCCGCTATTACACGGATCACTAAGTTGCGTACGTTTACGCATGTTTGGAAGCTATCATGTCTTCTTGTAGTGAACGTAGGATGTTTGTCGTGTTCCTGTGTCCAATGTCTAACTGAAAAGTCAGGTTTTATTAAGTCGTAGAAAGGTTTTACTTTTTCTGCGTAATCCAAAATGTATTTTCTACCAAAATTTAAGAATCCCAGTATTGATTGTAGATTTTTTAATGATCTTGGGGGCTGGAGCAGCGCACACTTTTCTAAAAAGTTAGCTGCCAGACTTTTCCCCTCACTTGACAGCTCATATCCTAAAAATAGGACATTGAGGTGGGCTATTTTAGATTTCTTAAAATTAAATTTGTAGCCTTCAGAGGCGAATCCCATAATAATGGTGCTCACCCTGGTCAAGTGCCTTTTTAAGTCCTCGTCCGTCGGATAAATATCATCCACATAGGACAATGCTTCCTCATCAAAACTTTGGAGTAACTCGGTTACTTTTGCTGAAAATACCCCCGGGCTGTTCTTATATCAATCAATCAATCAATCATGTCACTTATAAAGCGCACTACATACCCGCGAGATACCCCTGGGGGAGGCGACAAAATTGTCGTTGTGACCCCAATGCTGAGAATGCGGTCAAATACCCGCTTTCAGGCACTATATTTTGGCAAAAAAATCTATTTGAGATATCAAGTGTTTTGTATTTTTTCCGCACAATGATATTCGTTAATGCAGCACTGTGTGCATTTTGGACAGCGAATGTCTTTGTGCATGTGTTTAAATGTCTGTAATCTAAAACTAGACGATATGAGTTGTCCGGTTTTGATACTGGAAACAAAGGGTTGTTCATTGGTGAGGTGCATGTTTCAATCACCCCTTGGTATTCAAGTTGATCTAAGATCTCCCTGACCTGTTTTTTAGCTTCTTGCTTTATTGGGTATTGCCTCTGAGCATTTGGTGAAACTTTTAACGGGATCACGTGGTGGGTTGAATCTTCATCCCAACCGGCATGATTTTTATACAATGCTGGAGCTAGGGCAACCTCCCACTCCTGTGCATATGCATGTTTAAGATGTATGGGAACGAGGTCGGAGAATGCTAGAAAAATTAAATTTTCTCCCCTAGGGCACTCCATAACGAATGCTGACGGCCAATCTTGTTCGGCTATTAGGATGTCATAACCAGATGACAGATTTTTCCAAAATAGACCTTTAACTTTCCTGGGCTTGTCCCCCTCCTTTTGGAGTGTTATTTCATATAACTTATGTGGGACGCTCACCCTTGTCTGGTGTTTCCACCGTGATGTAATCATTCAAGTCCGCTGTCACCAAAAATTCCTTCAGGTTCTGGCGAGCTATTGTTACTTCTGCCGCACTGTTTAGCATCGTCAGAGCCCATTTCCCGTTCTGAAGCTGCGTCCTCAGAATTCTGGGCATGTCTGATCTTCAGGCCTGCAACTTTCTTCTTTTTAAACTGAGGTTTTGATTTTTGCTTTTCTTCTTTTTTGGAAGTATAGTCTTGAGCGTGCTGCTTGTCTCTGGACTTTGTACGCTCTTCTTTGTGTTCTGACCATCCTTCTCTCTCGGAGTTTTTCGATGAACCCTGAAAGGAACGAGAGGAACGTGTATCAGTATCCTGATACCTTTCAGGTTTCCTAATGTTATCCCTATTTCTGAGATTATACCTCTTTTCAGAGGGCTCCTGTGGAGGAGATCTACCTCGGGATTCAGATCGGTTTCCCTTAAAGTTTTGTTGTTTTTTATTATCCCACTTCTTTTTAGAAGAAGTAGGTGTCTGCTTGGAAGTGTCCTTTTCAGGACTGCCCATCAGTTGTGGTTTTAATGCTTTCCCACCCAAACTGTCTTTGCCTAATTCTGCATACGCAGTTTCAATTATTTTGGGTAGTTCGTGTTGTTGTTCTAACGGACTGAACTCCCTTAAGCGTTGGCGGATTGCCACTGAAGCTGCTTCCCCTTTAATATTAGCTAGTATTATGGCTGATACCTGGTCATAGTTATTTAGTAACTTCATCCCTAAGTTCAGAGCAGGTTTTGCTCCGTACTCGTTTTGTATTTGTCTTAATACATCTGGTACCACCGCTAATGAAGGAATACCATGAGTCCTGGTATATATGGCAGCAAAGACCGTACCCCAAGTGGTGCAATCTTCTACTTGTGGTGTTATCCCCATGGGAAAGCAGATTGTTGGCATTCTTTGTTTTTCATACGGGGTAGTATTCGGGAATACTGCCTCGCGCTGAGTTATTTTCTGAGCTACTCAGAATGGCATTTGTTCACGTTTTGTGGGCATTTTGCCCATTACCGCATGTAATGTTTGTGGTGTTATTTTAGTTGCTCTACCCTGAGATTGAGTACTACTTGTTGCAACTGTTGCAGGTTGGACTGTGAAAGTCCTCATGATGAATTGTCAAGTTTCTATAGATTTCAATCAAATCCTTGTGTTGTAAGAGTAAGTCTGCCTGTGGCATTGTTTCAATGTCAGGATGTGGTGTGTAGGCTGCTAATATCGGCCATGTAGCCCCGTCTCCTCTGAGTAGGCCTAATCTTACTCTGTTTCTTATATGGGGTAGGGCGCCATTAAACCAGTATAGATGTTCCTGGTACGTGAGTGGAACCTCTATGTCCTCGCAGGGACCAGATTCCACTGGTGCATCTCCCTCTGTGTAAGAGTGAAATGTGTGTGTTCTTGCATCTGCTTCTGGGAATGTAACCCATGAATAGAATACCTCTGTTTTGTTTGATTTGTGTGCCTCAATCACAAAAGCTACTAAGCCACCCCTAGGTGTTAAACCATTTTCTAATAGCTTCAAGGTGATTGTATGTCTGAATTTAGGTGCAATCTGAATTGCGTTTAAATCCTCTTCTCCGGCTGAGATTTGTAGATCTGCTACGTTATTTTCGGCCTCAGTCATTTTTCAAAAGAAGAAGTTTGTTCAAGGGAACTAAGATAAGGTTTTATTGCACAATTTTAGGAACACTATGTCCTTCAAGCTTGATTAGCCAGCAGCCAATAAATATAATATTTCACCTACTCAGCTGTGGCGGAGTTTGTGCCCACCCACTCCAGACATCTCTGGCGTTTTGTGAGTTAGGGGTCTCTGAGAATTAGCACGACTGATTCTACTGTTAAATAAGTACCCAACCAACGTTGGCGGCGCCATTTCGTGTAGTTCCTATATTACCCATACAGGACCTGCGCGTTCGGATAACATAAACTGTGGGTTTGGTGGCAGACTGATTTTGAGCACCCCCACTGAGAAATGTTAGCCTGTTTGCTTTAGCTAGCTCACAGTGCCACTAGAGTCTCCTCTTATCGGGGAGAGAATAGTTTCTGGCAACCTTAGAACATGACAACCCTGATCCCTCAGGTTCGTGGAAACAATGTACTACCTTTCGCTCAGTCACTCGTGCTCACTTATTCGGTCTCAGAGAGTTACACAGAAGAAACAGTCGTGTGTGTTACAATAAGTATTTATTGCACAGTTCTTCTAGTGTAAAATAGATGCGCTGCAACAACCGTTAGACAGTAGCAGATATATATAATCAGCAGTACAGTGAATATATACATGGATAGTACAGTTCTACCATTTTGCAATAAGCATGAATAAATACATGAATATAAAAATGCAGGATAAAAGAAAGCGCGTACTCCTACGATGCCTATCTAGATGTACCTAAGTGTACCTTGCATGTGAGTAGGTGTGAAGCCAAGAATCCCTCTAGGATTTAGTCGAACCCCATTACCTGAAGTGTGAGAATGTAGGAGCCCGTCCTGGTCTCGAGTTGGACACCCTGCGAGGGATGTTTAGACCACTGTCAGCTGGAGCGTCGGCATGCAGGAGCCTCGGCGTCTCTGGTCAGTGTGTCAGCCTGGAAGTCTCGGTTCCCTCTGCCTAACTCTAGCAAGATGTGCTGTATTTATGCAGAAAGTATCTAGGGTTCCTTTGTCCCTTGTTTCTTGTGTTAGCCATTGTTGGATTTGAGGATGACGTATGGGATGAACCTTGTACGTAGATATGGTGGGGTAGGTGGTGTAGCCCCTGCCTGGTTTCCAAGAACCCTTATGAATATTCATTCATACTGTGTAAGTCTATTGATTGAGTTATAGGACTCTATTGTTTAGGAGAAACCCACCTTCTGCACCCAGGACTAGAACTAGGTAAAGGTTCAATCCTAAAGGCTCGTTACTGTGGAGTATAAGGGAGTTAATGTAGGTGACGGTGTATGATATTACCCGGGCCTATATTTGGGTACATATATGAAACATAACACCAGATCTAAACCATTGAAAACCACATCCCATCTTAAGCATTGCTTACTTTGTTGACGAGTGTTATGCAAAGTAACACTTCATCTGATACGAAAACCACCGAACAGAAATACCATTGTGGCATAATATGTTGTTTTTTGAGCTTCATTCAAAGTTTTGCTCCTAGTAACTCTGTTGGAAGGCTTCCATCGGATCTTCTGACATGCAGTCTGTTAATATTCCTGTGATGAGTTTCCACAGCTACTTCTTGACTGTTCCTCCAATCTGGTTATCTTTAGAGTTTGTTTTCATACCATGCTTTGTTTGTCAAGGTTTCGTAAAATATCCCTTTACTATTTCAGTAGCCCAAATGAAAATGTTTCTACATACAGAATAGTTTAATTTTCCTTATCTAAAAATGCCAGTTTGCTCTTGTGTTAATATCGAGTGAGGAACAACTTATAACTTGTTTAAGCTTACAATGTGTTTGTTATGATTTACAGTGCACATTACTTTTCATTACTGAATTGAACCACAGTGAAAAATATTCAAGCATTCACATCAAGAATTTTCAATTCTATTATGGACATGGAGACTATGATTATGCTTCTCTATCTTTACTGCAAAACCTACAGCAGCCAATAAAAGCACAGTAAAACACAAACTACATTTTCCAGAAGTCCATCAACAGGGGTGTGGAATTTAATAAAATATTAACTTGTCCATGGGGCAGGTTGCTTCATAAATCTACTTGTCCAGTAACAAAATCCACTTGTCCCTTTTGTGCCATGTAATGCAGCAACAAATTATGGCAGCAATCTCGTTATATAAGAGTGCTGATATGGCCTCTGATTATGCCAGGACTCATACCATAGTGGGTTTGGATACTAGCAATTCCCTTATGTTGCCACCTTTCCGCAGATCTACATACTGGGGCTTAAGGTAGTGGTAAGCAATAGTTCTAGGGTTGGAATACCCTTTTGAGTTTGTGCAAACCTACTAACTTGCATGTTTTAAGGGTATTCACCAACTCTTCTCTAATCTTTTCCCATACTGAGAAAGGTTGGAAATTTACTCCTGACAATGGTAGATGTAAAACTTCTTCCAGGGTTGGGGAAAAAAGTGGTTGGAGGGAACGTGAACTTGCAAACACTCAAATTTTTGCATGAGAAAATCTACACATGCATATTTGCTCATGCTAAAATGCAGTTCACAAATATTTTGTAGGGGTACTATTTCTTAGCCTACTTCTGTAAATTCTTGTGAATTCACCAAAGCTGTATATCTGCACTTTAATGCAAGGACATACACCATGGGTGCACTTTTGAGACTCTTTTAAATTTTTAAATTTTAATTGGGCTTCTAATTAGGTCTGGCGTTAACCATGACCTTTTGTGTTTATTTAAATTCTTTCTCTCTCTGTCTATCGGCTGGCTTCACTGTGAGTGACAGCATTCTGCTTTTTCACAAGGAGAATATTGACACACAAAGTAGTTTTGTTCAGTGCCAGGAACTACTGTGGCAATGTATGCTGTTTGAGACCAAAAACAATTTTTGCTTTTGCCAATGTTTATTATAATGTTGAGTGCCCGGCAGCTCCCCCACCAATAAGGTTTTACAAAAACCATACCAAAACGAGTAACGCATTGACAAAACCAAGTCTGACCATGGCTTTGCCAATGCTTTTTATTTTTGTTTCCCATAATCTTATTGAAACTGGTTACACTGATTTTTTTTTCATTATAAATATTTTTGGGAAATGCTGGCATACATCAATACATTTTACTAAATGATGCTGCAAAGAAATGTTAGCTAAAAGGTTACAGTAGTTTTGCAAAATGTTTTTTTCCTACTTGCATTTTTTTGTGGTCATATTATTTTGAAAGCACAGAATCCTCCATTTTGCTTTCAAGCTTCTGCAAATATTTGCATCTAATCAGAGAACATTCTGGGAGCATTATACATAGCCTCATATTACTAAACTTTGAAAACGTGTGTACAAATGTTTTATACTGGTACAGTAGTGCAGTCCAAGCTTAAAACATTTACTTAGAGCACTCACCCTAATAATAAAGGCTTTGCATTAATGAACCATAACTACAAGTCTGAACAACATTAACACATGGACACAAATATTACCTTAACTGCAGACATTGCCCTACCCTGATCCATAATGTGGTACTGTAAACTGGCAGCCAAAGGGTTTGTGCTATAGGGTGTTAGGCATACTTGTCCCAAGGACCAAATACACTTGAAAACGTGTTGCCCTTGACCCCAAACTATATGTCCTGGGTGTCTGGCTATAGGAATTCCACATCCCTGATCAACCAACCTGGGGCCACCAACCCCTATATTACATACAGCCCACCAGGACCCCTCCTCTCTCTTTGCAAGTCAAAAGTTTGTCCAGCTTAACCATGGACCTGAACATTTCAACACGGCCTTTGATCCTCTAGCCCTTGGGGTGTGATCTTACTCTGGAAAATTGAAAGCAACTGAAGAACTCTGTAAACACCAGCAAGAATGTTGCTAACATCGGAATTTGGAAACTTTGCCCATTCAGCCCCGGAAGCACTCAACTCTGCTTTTGGTCTGAACCTGTTGAGGAAAAAAGAGAGGAGTAACCTCTGACATAAACAACGTGGCAACTATCAAGGGAGGGAGCAAGATCATCAACAAAGAAAACTCATACAATGATTAATTGCGAAGGTGGGATAATCATCAGCTCCATGTCCTTAAGAGATTTGAAAATTTTGATGCAAGTGTTTGAAAATATTTCACTCTGTTTCAGCACTGGAGGCTCAGATTATGATTTTTAAAGCTGATCCATCCCCACAGAATCAACATTTACAATAGATGTATAGTAAGAGTGTTTAAAAGTAGTCTAATGACCAATCGGCAGCTCTCATGTCATTCCTAACGAGAATCCAATGAAAAGGACTTGGATGCCATAGCTCTCCTTACTGAATGTGCACCAAACACAGGTATGTTGTCTCCTGCTTCCACCAGCAACCATCTAACCCAATGTACTAACATGGCAGAGACCACCAGCCAAAGGGGTTTTTGCAGACCAATCAACAATTGCCCAGAAGGATCACGTCTGAACGATTGTGTTGCCAGCTCATAGGGCTTAAGGCATTCAACGACACACAACTGTGGATTGTCAGGAAAACGGGAATAGGTAATACCTCTAGAAAATTTCTTTTCTAAACACTCTACCTGCAACGTTGAGAGCTTTGATATCATAGACTCTGCGGCAGGAGATGAGACAAAGGAGGATAGTCAGTTTGGTCGACAACTGCTCGGGCCATAGAAGGCAGTTCTCTGGCCAGTTTTGTATGACCGTTAGCGCTACATTTACAGCCCAAAACCGAGAATAACAAGACCTCGGAGGTGTAGAGACTCGAATGCCCTGCATAACCCTGCAAACCAAAAGATGCTTTATTGGCTTACCATCAAGAGGATTATGGCTGGCAGAAATGGCTGAATGACTACTAAAAAACAGTTTTCCATAGACTGAGAAGCCATACACTCCACTACAAGAGTAGACAGGAAGTTCACTACCTGGGATACATCTGCCCCCACGGGATCAAAACCTTGTGGATCACACCAACTGACCCATCTACTCCATACCGAAGCATATCATTTGAGTGCTGGAAGACCAAGACTGGGCGACAAACAGTTCAGCTTGCTGCGAAAGCCACTTCAAGCTCCAGCATCTCCTGAAAGACGCCACGCCATGAGACGACTCACTTGTATAACCAGGAGGTACGGATTCCGCAAAGGGTTCCTCATGAGATCCCGCATTAGAGGAATTGCACAGGTAGATCGCATGCAAGATCCATCAAAGTCGTAAATCAGAATTAGGATCTCCATAGAGGGGTCACCAGGAACAGGTTCACTGTCTGACGCCTCACCTGAACTGCCACTCGAGGAATCGTCTGAAACGGGGAAAGGCATACAGTAACCTGCGACTCCAGTCTTGAAGAAAGGCATCAGTCGCTTAGGCCAGAGGGTCCGACCTCTAACTGAAGAATTGGGGAAGTTGAGCGCTCAGACAGGACACAAATAAGTCTATCTGGCAAGGACCCCATGGATGTTGAAGCCACCGAAAGAATGGGGGGGGGGGAGGGGATAACCGCCATTCGCTTACATCTTTCATAAATCTGGAATTCCAGTCTGGAATCACGTTTGAGCAACCCAGCAGATGTTCCGCAATCACGAAGATATTGTTCTGCAGGCAAAAATGCCAAAATTCTTTGGTAGTCTCCACTAGCATGCGAGATTTGGTGCCCCCCAATTTATTGACATATCAGACTGCTGAAACATTGTCCATTCTCAGAAGGATGCAACTCAAACTTCTGAGGAGACAGCACCCTGTTGGCAAAAGAACCTGCCAGGAGTTCCAGGCAATTGATATGGAGCTGAAGTTCCTCCTCCAACCAACGACCCCCAGTGGAGATCGAACCACATCGCGCACCCCAGCCCTGCCGGTTTGTATCGGACTCTATGACGATGTGTGGCTAGGACCCGGAAAACGCCCTGCAATTTCAGGCCGCCCTGTGACTCCGCCACCATTCCATCTCTACCTTGGTTTCCTGCAAAAGGGGAACTAAGCCAGAATAGGACCGCTCCTTTTGGAGGTGATCAATTTTGAGCCTTTTGAAAGACCGATAATGGAGGGCACCCAGAAAAATGGATTGATTGGAGGACTCCAGCAATCCCACGATCCGAGCCACCTTTCTCAGAGATATCACCTCCTTTGATAGAAGACACTTCAATTCCCTCTTGACATGCTTGATCTGAGGGGGCAAGTATAATTGTGCCGTCCCTGAATCTATCTGGAAGCCCAGAAATTCTATTGATTGTGAAAGGGTCAACCAGGACTTCTCTGCATGCAGAAGGAAACCCAACTGTTGAAGAAGGGAAATGGTCCTGTCCAAGTGTGACAAGAGGAGTTCCCTCTCCTGGGCTAGAATAAGGAAGTTGTCCAGATAAATTATAAGACTCGCCCCACGAGCATGTAAGAATTCCACCACAGGTTTCATTAACTTGGGGAAGCATCAAGGGGCGGAAGATAGACCGAAAGGCAGATGGATGCCCTTCAGGTTGAGCCAAACCATCCTGTCGCCTTCTCTGAGAAGGTAAATGCCTTCCATTTTGAAATGTCGATAAGAAACCCAATTGTTGAAATCCCTGAGGTTGAGAACCAGCCTGTGACCCCCTTCCAGCTGCGGGACCAAGAAGATGATACTACAAAAAACTGCGAGGGAAATGGCACCTTTGGCCAACAAACTTCAAATCTCCTAGTCTATGACTGACTAGTCTGGAAGGGAAAGAGACTAATGTCGTGGAGAGATCCATTGGGACAGGGTCCTGTAAAACTCTATTTGGTAGCCCTGTACAATCTGGAGAACCCAGGAATCCTGAGTTATGTGAGCCCAATTGTGTAAAAAGAGACTAATCTGAACCCCCCCAATGATACCCGAGAATGAGAGATCAGGCTGACCTGTAAGTGACAGCTGTGCTCCACTATGCATTCCGGATGGGGAGCCGCCGATCCTGTGCCTGGCTCTGCAAAAGCGGGAGGGGTAGAAGGTGCTGCCAATGCTGTAATCCTGCCAGGAGTTGCTTCAGCGATGGTCAAACCCACATTGGAGGCCTCCGAGAAAGGCACGGCCGGACGAGCGACCTTCAGAGAGAAGATTGAGCTTTTGCCAAGGCTGTGAAAGTATTGACAAATTTGCCCTGGTCCTTGATGAAAGGATCTCCAAAAAGGAAGACGTTGGCGACAGGCCCAGCTTCCGCAGAGGCTAATTCTGAAATGTTCAGGTCTATGCGCATTACTATTGATTTACTGCACTCCGTAGATATGGTGCAATTAGCATTGCCCACCTGGAAATGGCACTCTGACCCACCCCGCCAGGACCTCGGGATCAATAGGATTCCCCGTTTCCTTAGCATCAACCGCTTACTGTAGGATCATGGCCAGCGGTCCAGTGACATCGAGCAAGCGATCCTGGCAAAACTGCCAAGCTCTATCCGTGCCTTTTTTAGTGTCTTTGGAGAACTTTTTAAGAAACATATTCATGTTGTTGTCAATTTCAGGAGTGTAGGAGACCTTGTCCCCAAAGTCAGGCGGGGGCATTCTGTCCGGAGCCTACCCGAGTCCTTGTCTAATCCTTTGCGTAGGTGGGCATGCATGTATGCAGCGACTTCATGACGTGAGGTCCAGTCGCTAGATCGGGGGTTGATCAATGTCCTCCAGGTCAAAGTCAAGGAGGTCTGATTGGGACAAGTCTTGGGAGGGGGCAATACGACTCCTCTTGGCCGGGACCGAGGTCCGAGGAAGGGCTGGCCTGGGAGTTGTTGTCTTGAGGAAGTTGGCTAGATGTAGAAGGAGGGATCAGAGGGGTTGGAGCCAGTAGGAGTGCTGCAAATGTGGTCCATCAAGAAGGATTGTGAAAGATTGGCAAAAGCGTCTGTGTGAGGGAGTTTAGCCCCTTGGATCTAGAGGTGCCTGGAGAGGGCTTGAGGTTGTGGGGTGGGATAGGAGGGGGGAACAGGGATGCCCTCCGCATTCAGGCTAAGCTGGTGAGTGATGGGTTGGAGAGCAATAGCAAGGGCCTTGTTCAGTGAGTGTTGGACTGAGGAGTCTAGAGCCTCAGCTAGTTCCTCCACCAGTCTCAACTCCTCCCGCATTATAAGGCTCACCTGGGGCCTGAGAGCTGGATTGATCTACAGCTGAGTGGAAGTAAATGTGCACCTCAAAACTATAATGGGCAGAGGACAGGAAGGACTCCAGTACTGTGGATTGGGTAGAGGTCAGCACCTCTTTTCCACAAGGCTGTGGTTCCAAATATTAGAGTAGTACTTTATGGCCAATTAAGGCTTAACCAGGCCAGAAGAAGGAGTAGTAATGTGCCTAAGGATAATGTTGAAGGAGGGGGGAGGGTGCTGGGGGGATCTTCGTCAAGGCCTGGGCATACACCGTGGGCTCGCAGAGTCAAAAACACCCTGTGGGCAGCAGCGCTACGCTCTCTTTAATTTTAGACCCAGATTGAATCCTCACCACAGAGTGCCCAGGTCGCAAGGCCGAAAAGGCTGCTCGCGTGCTGGCTAAGGGCTCTGACGACTCCGTGCGGCTCTCCCAACTGAGAGGAAGCCGCATGGTTGCTCTGATTAGGTCGTTGAGGGAGGACTTCAGCCTGCGAACTGGCCCCCGCATGTGGGGGCGGGAGGGGGAGAGAGTAAAAGGACGCTTGACGCGCTGAAGAGTGCTGCACGCATCGGGAATCACAAAAAAAAAAAAATACAGATTTAAAACCTTAAACATTTGACATAAATCATAAACAAGTACTATATTGAATAATGGCTTTAAGAAGAGATACTTGGCTTTGGCTGCAGCAGCAAAGAAAGAGGATGAGTCCTCGTGGGTTGTCTGCAATATAAGGGTTGGTGGCCCCTGATTGGGTGATGGACTTCTGGGAAATGTAGTTTGTGTTTTACTGAGTTTTTATTGTCTGCTGTAAGTTTTGCAGTAAAGATAGAGAAGCATAATCTTAGCCTGCAGTCCTGACATGGATTCAAGCACACCCCTCGCTCCCAGAAAAATAAACTATCTACCCCTTCCCCACCCAAATCTTTCATGCATACTCTCTCCCTCTGTTAACTGTTGGCAAGCAAAGGCATAACTGTAACACACATTCTATCTAGTCAGTGTTTTGCATAGAGGGACTCTGAGTGTGACGCCACGTAGACGATGGTTTAACTAGGCATGAGTTTGTGGCCTAGTAGGAGTTCCTCCATAGTCGAGGGCACAAAGATTTGTTGTAGTTTTTACATCCCAGCATTGATGCGCATAAGTAGATGAATACTGGGTTTGCACTGCAAGCCCAAACCTCCATTCTAGGCGGTATCTCCAGTGGCATAGTCCTTCAGCTTAACATGGGCTTGGCACTTTACTGAAGTGGTAATTGTAGCGGTCATCTGTCTGAGTTGTAGTGAATGCCCTGAGGTTTGCTGCTGTAATTGATAACCTATGCCAGACTGTGTGAAGTCGTCCAACCAAGATGAAAGCATACATTTTGACACCACAATTGAGGAGTGCAATTGGCTGATAAGATCCACAGTCTGTAAGATTTGTATAAACTTTTTAAAAATCTTCTTTTAATAACAGCGAGAGGTGACACCAGCATGGAGTTAGTAACTGACTGGAAGGTCAGAAAGGCTCTTTCAGGGGTCCCACTGGTATGGGAGAATATACCTGTATAGAAGGAGGCTGTGAAACCATCAGGCCCTGGCGGCTTGTTGCTAGGCATAGCTGCGACCGTCTTCCAAACCTCCTCCTGTGTATTTGGCTCTTCCAACTCCTGAAAGTCTGTTTTTAAATCTGGGGGTGGGGGATATATTCTTCGTAGTAATCCTCTTGTTGTTGGGGGTGTAAGTGCTGTCGAGTGAAAAGGGCTGAATAATATGTTGTGAAAGTGGCTAAGATTTCATCAGTGGAGGTCCGGCTGGTGCTCTCAGCGTCTATAACTTCTTTGACATGATTTTGGGTTCCAAGTTGTTTCTGCTTATAAGCTAGGAGCCTGTCGGCTTAGTCGCCTTTTTCATAGTATTTTTGTTTGGTGTAGAGCGGCTTGTAGGCTTTTTTTTTATTTTTATTTTTTTATAGTTGCTGTCGTTCTCCATTGATTTTGCACAGCTCCTGTGTTTTGCCTACCGTTCTTCCTTGCTTGTGTTGCTGTTCTACCTGGGAAAGCTGAGATACTACATCTGCTCCTTTTGTTTTGTGAGGGGTCCGAAAGCGGCTGAATGTGAAATTAGTTCACCACGGATTACCGCCTTGGCACTGTGCCATAGGGCAGATTTGGCTACTTTCCCGTTCTTTTCATGGAAATAAGGCTCAGTTGCCTTATTTAAGCTTTTCGCATAGTGTGGGGGTTGTGAAAGGCAGCATTGTTATGGAACCAATGGCCTGCGCTTGGTTCTTGTGGGAGAGGTGGGCAGATCTGTATCAAGATTGGGGCGTGGTATGATAAAATAACATCTGTAGCTGAGTCGAGTACATAAGGCAACAAATCTCTAGAAAGCAGAAAGAAATCCATACAGGAAAATGACCCATGCATGCCGGAGAAAAAAGTGTAATCTCTTTCCTCCATTATGCTGCTGTTACCATAGATTCACTAAATCCAAACCAGAAATTGCTTTTACTAGTGACGGAGGAGAGGTGGTTGGTAGGGGGTCTCAACCTGGACCTACCGAGCTGCGGTTTAAGCACTGTATTAAAATTGCCCTCATTGTCAAACCTACTCATGAGTAAGTTTGTGGCTTTCAGGAACAGGGATGGGGAAAAAAAACTTCTTTGTCCTCGTTAGGCCCTTAAACGGATATGCTTGTAATTCAGATCTGGCCTAGTGTGCCCATGATGCCCATTATTCTCTTTCTTTGTCGGAGGGTTTGCCTTTGAGTGTGAGATCGAGTCTGCTTTGCAGGAGAAAGGCAGCTCCCCAGGCTTGGATGTGTGCATGAAGTGGAACTATGCTGGGAACCAGTAGGCTCTCCTCCGGTGAGTATCATTCTTTACAAGATGAGCTTCCTGTATGAGGCCCTCGTTGGCCTCCTTCCTACTGGACCATTGGAGCACAGCTCAACACTTTATGTGGGAACTGAGTCCTTGGACATTGAGTGAGATCGCTCTTAATGGTGCTACAAGGGGTATGCAGTTCCTCAAGGGGACAGGGAAGGCAGGTCTTTCTTCGTGATGCCCTCACACACCCCGAAGGATGTCATGCTCCATCATAGGGCTTTGCTCCTCGTCGGGCCGGCGCTGCAATGCCCGACGGGCTCACCGTGAACGGGGCTCTTTGGCGGAGATCTTTTTGAAGAAGCCGTTGGGTGCGTGCGGGTGGGAGGGCAAGGATAGTGTAGTGCATGGGTGGTGGATATTAAAATAAGTCTGGAGCAGTCCTATTCACAAACAATTTTAATGGTGCAGGTAGTTCCAGCTTAATTAAAAGATGTGTGGATGCCCTATGTGGATGCAATGTTCCTAAAGGGCTATCTCTGTGTAATGGGTCAACATGTTTCGTGCCCTTATCGCTCCTAACGAGTCGTATGGCACTTCATCAGGACCTAAGTGAATGAGTGGGACACTACTAGAGGTCTGGTTCCTTCAATTGTTAAGTGGTAACCAGACAACATAGAGTAACGACCTAGTAGACCTATACTGGGCAGTGGAAGACCTGTAAGGGGGGCAAAGGGAAAAAAAGAAAGAACAGACAATCAACAATGGAAATAAAACCTGTATTAACAGGGGGTGTCTCTGTTAGGATCTCGCACATGGCTGGGTGATGGTGTAGCTAAAACATGCATGGGTGATGGTACTTTTATGGTGGTAATGGCCCTCGTAGTGGCCAGTGCTAGCTACTTACACAGTACGTCGTGTGGTGATGTCAGAAGGAAAAGCAGACCCTCGGGACTACGTAATTGGTTAGGATCATGTAAGGCAGAGGAAGCCTCTGTAGCCAACATACGATTAGTGGTTTTCTGAGCGTGTGATGCTACAGGCCAGGCGGACGGGGTTGGTACCACGTGCTCGGATAGAAACCTATAGTAGCAGCAATGATGGTCGTGTGCTGCCAAAGAGGTGCTGGCGCGCCAGGTTGCATATATGCATAAAGACGTGGTAAAGACCTGCACGGACGTGTGGCCCACCGTGTGGATAGAGTGTGTCACAGTTGCTAGACTGTCCGCTAGTTGACCAATGCTGTGAGGACAGACAATTATATGCATGTGATTTGGCAACATGGGTTCACATTATGCCGGTTAAACCGGAAAGAATAAGGTGCACGGTATAGATTCAAGTAAAGGAACTTGTCGGTGTACGGGCTGTTGCAGCGGGAGCATGCACTCGACAACAATGTGCACTCAAACCTAGAACAGTGCATACTTATGCGGTTATCGGCTTGGCGGCAATTATGGCAGCCTCGCTGCTAGCGTAATAATCTGTGAAATAAAGTCGCTGAACCAGACTACTCACCCCCAGTATAGTGGTCTACGGCCTGACGGGGGGGAAAAAACAGAGCACGTAGTTGCTCCGATGCTGTAAAGGAAAGGAGTGCTCCGGTTTACAAAACAATTAGTGGCAAGGCTTACCGGAGTGTTTCCCAACATGCGGCGGCGATGTATACTCACTGCTGGGTGGACGGCAACTAGCTGTAATCCTACCCTAGCTCTGGGCCCCGTGACTCCTTCTTCCGGATCTGCGTATTTGAGCTCAAGAGTGCCCTAAAAGGCTGGAATGCTAACCTTGTCTGCCATGTTGGTTGTGGGGCACAAAACTTTATTGAAGCTCGGGCGTGCATTGGAAGGTTTAAGCGTTAACCTTGACTGCCAAGTCTGTTGTGCCTTGCGTGTACTAAATAGGCTGGAATGATAACCTTATCTGCCTTATCTGGTTGTGAGGGCGTGTGTTAGAAGGTTCAAACGTAACCCTTGACTACCAAGTTTGTTGTGACTGAAAGAAGCTTTATTGAGTCTGTATGAAGGACAGGTTTCGCCGCAAAAGTGTACCTGATGGTGTTAGTGATGGCTAACTCTCCTTTTGGCCATCGTGTATGTAGAGTAGGCGAACCCGGTCTAGTTACTTCTTGTATGGGCATTCGGTAGTGTCTGAGCAATGCGTGTATGTTTCGCGGGCGGTAAGTCACATATGGGTATTGTGAGCTAATCGTCAAGTATCAAAAAGGCTGTGAATGGTGGTAGCCACGTTCTATTCATTGGGCATAGTCACGAATTGTTCATGGGCTTGAGTCAGGCCATGGTGTTAGTGATGTCTATGAGTGGGGGCTTACCAGATCTCTGGTGGCATACCAGCACGGTGGATCTGTGGGTTATGTCCAGTTCATCGCGCACTCAGGTTGATTCTCGTGTCAGGGGTAGTGCGTTTGTCATATTTACATGATTACCGTGTGAAAGGGTTGCCTAGTCTTGGCAAGCGCGTAGATGGAGGTGGCCCTATATCCTGTGTGTTTAGCAGTTGAGTTCTACCCAGGGAATATTGTCATTGAGCCCCCTAATATGGGAGGACAGTTTGAAAATCCAGCGTTGTTCTTTACGGAACAGTGCTTCTTTCGTGATGTTTTTGCATGATTCCAAAATGGTCCACAGAGATCGTTGGGGGTGTGGTGTGCTTCTGCAAAGTGAGTACACATCTTGGTGTTAGTTTTTTTACATCTGATGTTACTCCTATGTTCGGTAATCCTTGTTTTTACTGGACGGGTTGTCATGCCAATGTACTGACGTTGGCAGGGACATGTGATCAGATAAACACAATTGCTAGTGTTGCAATTAGTGTGTTTATTTTGTTTCCATATCCATGTGTCCGTCAGTGCGATGGTTTTAGTCGCTTTTGTTAGTGGACATACAACACATTGCCCGCAGGGGTAGTGACCCGTAACGGGTGGTAAGTCCCAGAGTGTGTTTGGGGGTGTGGTATGCTGCCTGGGTCTTGTGTTAATAAGCAAGTCCTTGATGTTGGCTGTGCGTTTGAAGGCAAACCTTGGTTTGCTAAATGCTTGCTCCCCTACTTGTAGGATTTTCCAGTGTTTGTTGATCACTTTCTTTATCATGTTGGATTCTGGGGTGTAGGTGGTGACGCAAGTTAGCAGGTCGTTCTTTGGTTTTGTTTGGCTTTCAAGGAGAGCCTGACTGTTGGTGTTTTGGGCTCTTTTTTTGGGCATTTTTAATCTGATTTGCAGGATATTGTCTCTGTGCTAAATTCGTGCTCAGTTCAGACGACTGCTTCTTAAAATCATCCATGTTGCTGCAGTTTCTGCGTATGCGCAGAAACTGCCCATAGGGCAGATTTTCCTTGAGGGCTTTTGGATGAAAGCTCTGATAGAGTAGAGGGCAGTGGCTGTCTGTGGGTTTTTGTAGGTAGTGATGACCAATCTGTTTGATTGTCTTGTAATCAGAAGGTCCAAAAAGGGGATTTCAGAAACCGAGCTGTTGGCTGTGAAGTTGAGGTATGGGTTGAGACTGTTGATCCAAGTGAGGAAGGCAGATATATTGTCTCTAGTGCCTTTCCAGAACACCTTTTAATTAAGCTGGAACTACCTGCACCATTAAAATTGTTTGTGAATAGGACTGCTCCAGACTTATTTTAATATCTACCACCCGTGCACTACACTATCCTTGCCCTCCCACCCGCACGCACCCAACGGCTTCTTCAAAAAGATCTCCGCCAAAGAGCCCCGTTTACGGTGAGCCCGTCGGGCATTGCAGCGCCGGCCCGATGAGGAGCAAAGCCCTATGATGAAGCATGACATCCTTCGGGGTGTGTGAGGGCATCACGAAGAAAGACCTGTCTTCCCTGTCCCCTTGAGGAACTGCATACCCCTTGTAGCACAGTTTACTACGAGCCCTGTATGCAGGATGTTAGACTTGGCATCTTTTGGCGTGTCTCCCCTGACTTTTTGCTTTCTGACCTCCCGGTTTTGACTCTGTTTTTGCTGGTGTAATGATTCTGCGCACTTTCCTCACTGCTGTCCAGTGGGAAAGTGCAAGTGCTCCTGTATAAAATGTGTTATGGATTGGCGTTTCCATGATTGGCCTATTTGGTTTATGTGTCAGTCCCTTGTAAAGTGCACTGCGAGTGCCAGGGCCTATAGACCAAATGCTGTTGGTGGGCTGCAGCACTAGATTGTGCCACCCACGCAAACGGCCCGTAAAGTGTAACTCGGGCCTGCCATTGCAGAGCCCGTGCGCAGCCTGGGGCTGCCATATCGACTTGGCAAGTGCACACACTTGCAAGTCCCTAAACCTTCCCTTTTCTACATGTTTGTCACCCCTAAGGTAGGCCCAAGGTACCCCTGTGGGCAGGGTGCGTTGTATGCAAAGGTAGGACATGCCCTGGTGTGTGTGGCATGTCCTGATAGTGAATTACAGCCTAGTTCGTTTTTCACTATTGCAAGGCTACCTGTTCCCCTAGGCCAGAACGGGCAGTTTGGATTATTACAGCTTATAATCCTAACTGACCCCGGGAACATGGTAGAAATTCGAGTTTAGTATGCCTGGACTCAGAATGATAAAATGCATCTTTTAGTGAAGTTGGTTTTAACATTCTGTGTTTGAAAATACCACTTTTAGAAAGTGGGTATTTTCTTGTCTAACCATCCAAGCCTGCCTCTGCGAGGTTGTGTATTCCTTGTCTGGAGTGTGAGTGACAGGGGCTGGGGGATGCCAGGAGACAGGGTGAGTCAGCACAGGGCTGAATAGCAAGATCTACATGTAGATGGGTGGGAGGGGTTGCACCTGGGCCCTGAATAGGACAGTGCCTTCCCTCCACAATGCTGGCTCCACCTCCTGTGGTGCGTCTGATGTCCCTAGCCTACTCACTGAAAGAAGGGATGGAGACTTGTCAACAAAGTGCTCCAGAACTGGTTTGGACTAGGCAAAGGCCTCTCTGCCTTCAGAGAACAAAGGAATTTGGGATATAAATATTGGGGCCCTGACCCCATGAATTTAGATCTCGCTGGAATCAAGGAACCTGCCAAGACGAAGAGCTGGAAGAGCTGCCAGGAGGAGTACTGCCCCTTTGCTGTGTTGTTGCTTTGTTGGGTTGGCCTGCAGCTGCTGCTTCGGGCAGTGAAAGGACTAGACTGAACTTTCTACAAACTTGTGCTGAGTATCTCCAAGGGCCTGGAACTGAGCTGGCCTCCTGTTAAGAAGTCTCAGGGACTACAAAGACTTCACAAACCTCTGGGTACCGCTTCTGGAACGCTGTTTCAGTTGCCACAGAGGAAGGGAACTGCAATCGACTCCGTCAACCGAATCCATCCCTGGCCGGTGACCTGTTTGCACCGCAGACCGCATCGCCCCGCTTCGCATCGCAACCCTGGTCTCACCGTGGGCGACGTCCGACGCCGCCAACACCGAGCCGCTGCTTGCACCGTGACCTGTGGGCACCGCAGTTCGCATCGCATCGCTTCACTGAACCAGCCGGACCCGACCGACGCGGACGCTGCAACTGGCTCAAGAGTCGTGACCGCATCGCATTTGGGGCAGCGCTCGCACGTTTGTGACGCACCGCTCCGACTCGCACCGCTGTCCGACGCCAGCTCCCGCACTCCGGCTTGGTCGCCTGCATCGCAACCTGTCAGCACCGCATCGAGCATCGTCTCACCCTGCATCGCACGCCTTGGACTCACCGACTCCGTCTGCACGACGCTCATCGAGCCGCTGCCTGCACCGCATCGAGGGACACCGCACCTTGCATCGCTCCGTCTTGCACCGCAACCGCGACGAACGCCGACCGGCTCGTACACTCCGTACCAGCCACAACGAGAAAGGTACTGTGACCGAGTCTGTTCACGACTCTGCTGGCCCGTAGCGACGCGGTCGGCTGGAACTGTTGGACTCTGTGTAATTCAGCATCGCGGTAGGCCCTGACGGGGCTACCGACTCGTACGAACTTTGCTTTTTGTGCTATTCCTGCAAAGAAGAAGTTACATTATCAAGCATTCATTTTTAAAGTATAGTATTGTGGATTTTTGTCGTAATTGGTCTTGTCTTGAGTATATAAAATATTGGTTATTTTTCTAAACTGGTGTGGTGTCCGTTTGTAGTGCTTACACTGTATTACTGTTGGTTATGTGCAAAATGCTTTACACACTGCCTCTGAATTAAGCCTGACTGCTCGTGCCAAGCTACCACGAGGGTGAGCAGGGGTTACTTCACGAGTGTAACACCCTTACCCTGACTAGGAAGAAGGGTCCCTACTTGGACAAAGGTGCAAGCCCTTGCCAACTAGAGATCCCATTTCTAACATTGGTTGTCAGCGGTGAGGATAGGACTTGTGTTTGCACTTGACTTACAGTGATTGGTGTGCACTACTACCATATCGCAGACCATTACGTACCACATACTGGTTCTTTTTCTTTTGGCCTATTTTTGATCTTGCCAGTTTTCAACTCACTACTTTTGTCATGCCTGACACAGCTGCATCATCCGTTGCATCTCTGGAAATTATCTTTGAGGAGGATAGGTTGGAAACCTACGCCGTAAAGGAACTACGAGCAATTTGTAAAAACCTGAAAGTCCAAATTAAAGGCCTCACAAGGAAGGAGGAGATACAGAAGGCGCTGAGGGCCTGGGTAGCAGCCAGACATGCCAGTGGGCAGCCTGGTAATCTCAGTGAGGAGGTGGAGGAGCCTATTTCCAGGGTGGATATGCTTTTGGGTAGGGGGAACCCGCCAGGTCAGGCAGCAGCAGTCTGTCCCCAGAGGAGCTGGAGGACAGGCGGGAGGCAAGGCAGTTTGAGCTGCAGAAGCTCAGGCTGGAGAGTGAGCGGGAGGAGAAGAGATTGGCCATAGAAGAGAGGAAGATGCTCTTAGAGCATGAGAGAGAACTGAAGGAGCTAGAACTTAGGAGTAAGTCAGGCTCAGATGGTGGCAGCAATTCGTCCAGAAAGGCAGACAGGATTGTGCACATTCCCAAGAATGTAGGCAAGGAGTTCAAGAAGGGGGGATGACATACAAAGGTGGTTTCAGGGTTATGAGGCAGCCATACACATGAATGGGGTCCCTGAGGAGAATTGGGGAGCAGGATTGTGGCCACTTTTCCCTGAAGAAGCAAGGGATGCTCTGATAGCTTTGGGTAAGGGGTATCACCTCACCTATGCTGACATGAAGGGTTCCCTTCTCACTAAGTATGGTCTTACTCCTGAAAAGTACAGGGATCAGTTCAGGTCCAGTAAGAAGTCTGATGCCAACACTTGGTTGGAATGTGTGGATGTGTTCTGCAGGTCTCCGGATGGTTGGGTAAAGGGCAGTAGTGTAACAGATTTTCAGGGGCTCTACAACTTGATTGCATGGGAGCACTTGTCTAGTCTATGTTTTGCAGATCTGCGCCAGCACCTAGTGGATAGTAAGCTAACTGACCCCAGGAAGCTTGCTATTGAAGCGGACCGCTGGGTGAGTACCAGGGTCCACAAGAAAGCGTTTGGGGGAGACTCAGCCAAAGGTGGGCAGGGTCCCCAGCAGAAAGGTGGGGGGGACAAGGGTAAAGCACAGGAGTTCTCTAAAGGGCCCCAAACTAGTACCCAGGGTAAAGGTTCCCAGCCCCCGGTGATGAGAAGAAAGGGGTCTCTACAGGGAAGCCTGTTGAGACCGGCCCCGCAAGTGTTATGCATGTGACCAGGTAGGTCACTTTAAGGGGGACCCCAAGTGCCCAAAGGGGACACAGCCACCCACCGGTGGACAGTCCAAAGTGTTGGCTAGTGTAGCGCTTGGGGAGGAGGGGTGCCCACAGGAGGGTGGGGATCCTGCAGAAATGACCCTTGTCTCACTAGGGGACAGTGAGATGGTCCCAGGAAACCAGGTGCCCCCTAACACAAAGAAATATAGCACCTGGGTGACCATTAATGGGAACAGGGTAGAGGCTCTCGGAGACACTGGAGCCAGTGTGACCTCAGTCCGGTGTCACCTGGTGTCTGAGAAGCAAGTAGTCCCCGGGGCATTCCACCAAGTAGTTGCTGTAGACAACTCAGAGCGCCAATGTATGGTGGCGCAGGTTCCCTTTGAATGGGGGGTCTCAGGTCCCTTGAGGGTGGTTGTGAGCCCTACCATGCCTGTAGATTGTCTGCTAGGAAACGACCTGGAGCAGTCCTTATGGAAGGATGTTGAGCTCAGGTCCCACTTGGAGATGCTTGGGTTGCCAGAGTGGGCATGCGTGTCTACTCGGTCAATGGCAGCCAGAAAGGGTGATCAAGAGGACTTGGAGCCTGGAACAGTGGCCCAAGTCCCTGCCAAGAGAAAGGGCAGGGGTCGCGGGAAACCGGCCCCCGAAGTTCCCACGGACCGGGAGGAGGCGGACCTCGAGGGGGACGCCCCGGTGCCTACAGGGGAGCAGGTAGCCGAACTGGGAGACATCTCTGAGCTGACCCATTGGCAGCAAGAAGGGGTCCCACCAGGGAGGAGTTCTGCAGGGAGCAGAACGAGTGCCCTACTCTGGAGGGTCTGCGGCGGCAGGCTGCAGACCAGGCAGCTGGTAATCAGTCCGGGTCACATCTGATCTACTGGGAGAGTGGTCTCCTATACAGTGAGCCTAAGGTTGCTGAGCCTGGGTCAGCCCGTGTGCTGGTGGTACCCCAGCGCTTCAGGACCTTCCTACTGGGTCTGGCTCATGACGTGCCTTTGGCAGGACATTTGGGGCAGGACAAAACCTTTGACCGGCTTGTCACCCACTTCTTTTGGCCCCAAATGCGAAGGCAGTCAGATGCACACTGTAGGTCTTGCCAAACTTGCCAGGCAAGTGGTAAGAGTGGGAGGAAGGTCAAAGCTCCTCTCCAACCTTTTCCTGTTGTTGGAACACCCTTTGAAAGGGTAGGGATGGATATTGTGGGGCCACTGGACCCCAAGACAGCCATGGGCAACAGGTACATCCTGGTCTTGGTGGACCATGCCACCCGGTACCCGGAGGCAATCCCTCTCAGGACAACGACGGCGCCAGTGGTGGGCCGGGCGTTAATGGGGATCTTTTCCCGTGTGGGATTCCCCAGAGAGGTGGTTTCTGATAGGGGGACCAATTTCATATCCAAGTATATGACATCCCTGTGGAAGGAGTGTGGTGTAACCTACAGTTCACCACTCCTTACCACCCACAAGGAAACGGTCTGGTGGAGAGATTCAACCAGACCTTGAAAGGCATGATCAAGTGTCTAACAGAACCCATGAGGCGTAAGTGGGACGTCCTCTTGCCATGCCTACTCTTTGCATACAGGGAGGTGCCTCAGAAGTCTCTTGGGTACAGCCCCTTTGAGCTCCTGTATGGCCACCCTGTCAGAGGACCTCTGAGTTTGGTAAAGGAAGGCTGGGAGGCAGCTCCCAGGAAAACTCCCCAGGATGTGTTTAGCTACATGCTGGCCTTTCGAAACCAAACTGCCCGCTTCAGGAAACTCGCTCAGGCGAACCTAGAAGCAAGCCAGGAAGAAATGAAGAGATGGTATGACCAGAATGCCACTCTGGTCGAATTTCAACCTGGGCAAAAAGTGTGGGTCGTGGCCCCAGTGGCACCTTGTGCCTTGCAGGACAAGTGGACTGGGCCATATGAGGTAAAGGAGCGCAAAAGTGACGTCACCTACCTGGTGGATTTGCAGGCTCCAAGGAACCCTTTGAGGGTCCTTCACGTGAACCGCCTCAAGCCCCACTTCGAGAGGTCCGAAGTGAGTATGCTCTTGGCGACAGATGATGGGGTGGAAGAGGAGAGTGAGCCTCTCCCTGACCTCCTGTCTACCAAGGAGCATGATTGGTCAGTAGAGGGTGTGATCCTCTCCCCTACTCTGACTCAGGAGCAGCAGGGGGACTGTCGCCAGTTGTTGGGACAGTTCGCCCCACTGTTCTCTCTGACCCCCGGTGTTACTCACTGGTGTACCCATGACGTGGACACTGGTGACAGCCCTCCTGTGAAGCACAAGATTTACAGGTTGACTGACCGGGTCAGAGCCAGCATCAAGGAGGAGGTCTCTAAGATGTTGGCGTTAGGGGTGATTGAGCCCTCCCACAGTCCTTGGGCCAGCCCAGTGGTCTTGGTCCCAAAGGCTGTGGCGCCCGGTGCCACTCCAGAACTCCGGTTTTGTGTGGACTACCGTGGGCTCAATGCCGTCACCAGGACTGACGCGCACCCCATCCCCAGAGCTGATGAGCTCATTGATCGGTTGGGAGCTGCCCGGTTCCTCAGCACGTTTGATTTGACGTCTGGGTACTGGCAGATTGCCTTAACCGATGGGGCCAAGGAGAGATCAGCATTCTCAACCCCAGAAGGTCATTACCAATTCCGGGTGATGCCCTTTGGGTTGAAGAATGCCCCTGCCACCTTTCAGAGGTTGGTCAATCAGGTGTTGGCTGGGCTGGAGGATTTCAGTGCCGCCTACCTGGATGACATTGCTGTGTTCAGTTCCAGCTGGGAAGAACATTTACAGCACCTTGAGAAAGTGTTGAGGGCTCTGCAAGGTGCAGGCCTCACGATCAAGGCCAGTAAGTGCCAGATCGGGCAGGGTTCTGTGGTGTACTTGGGGCACCAGGTAGGAAGCGGCCAGGTGGCGCCCCTACAACCCAAGATTGACACCATTCTGGCTTGGGAGCCCCCAAGACCCAGACAGAGGTGAGAGCCTTCTTAGGTCTCACCGGCTACTATAGGAGATTTGTTAAGGGCTATGGCACCATCGTTGCCCCCTTAACAGAGCTGACCTCTAAGAGGCAGCCCAGGAAAGTGATCTGGACTGAGTCCTGCCAGAAAGCTTTTGATGCCCTGAAGGCAGCCATGTGCACGGCGCCCGTGCTCAAGGCACCTGACTTCTCCAAGGAATTCGTCGTGCAGACTGACGCTTCAGAGCATGGTGTGGGAGCGGTGCTCTCACAACTGAACGAAGAGGGCCTGGATCAGCCTGTAGTCTTCCTTAGCAGGAGACTACTTCCCAGGGAACAGAGGTGGAGTGCCATAGAAAGGGAAGCTTTTGCTGTGGTCTGGGCGCTGAAGAAGTTGAGACCATACCTGTTTGGGACTCACTTCCGGGTTCAGACAGACCACAGGCCCCTCAGATGGTTGATGCAAATGAGGGGTGAGAATCCAAAACTGCTGAGGTGGTCCATCTCCCTACAGGGAATGGACTTTACGGTGGAACACCGTCCTGGTACAGAACACGCCAACGCAGATGGTCTGTCCAGGTTCTTCCGCCTTAGTGAAGAGAACTCCAATGGGGTTGGGTAGTTCTCCCTACTTTCAGCTGGAGGGGACATGTGTTAGACTTGGCATCTTTTGGCGTGTCTCCCCTGACTTTTTGCTTTCTGACCTCCCGGTTTTGACTCTGTTTTTGCTGGTGTAATGATTCTGCGCACTTTCCTCACTGCTGTCCAGTGGGAAAGTGCAAGTGCTCCTGTATAAAATGTGTTATGGATTGGCGTTTCCATGATTGGCCTATTTAGTTTGTGTCAGTCCCTTGTAAAGTGCACTGCGAGTGCCAGGGCCTATAGACCAAATGCTGTTGGTGGGCTGCAGCACTGGATTGTGCCACCCACGCAAACGGCCCGTAAAGTGTAACTCGGGCCTGCCATTGCAGAGCCCGTGCGCAGCCTGGGGCTGCCATATCGACTTAGCAAGTGCACACACTTGCAAGTCCCTAAACCTTCCCTTTTCTACATGTTTGTCACCCCTAAGGTAGGCCCAAGGTACCCCTGTGGGCAGGGTGCGTTGTATGCAAAGGTAGGACATGCCCTGGTGTGTGTGGCATGTCCTGATAGTGAATTACAGCCTAGTTCGTTTTTCACTATTGCAAGGCTACCTGTTCCCCCTAGGCCAGAACGGGCAGTTTGGATTATTACAGCTTATAATCCTAACTGACCCCGAGAACATGGTAGAAATTCGAGTTTAGTATGCCTGGACTCAGAATGATAAAATGCATCTTTTAGTGAAGTTGGTTTTAACATTCTGTGTTTGAAAATACCACTTTTAGAAAGTGGGTATTTTCTTGTCTAACCATCCAAGCCTGCCTCTGCGAGGTTGTGTATTCCTTGTCTGGAGTGTGAGTGACAGGGGCTGGGGGATGCCAGGAGACAGGGTGAGTCAGCACAGGGCTGAATAGCAAGATCTACATGTAGATGGGTGGGAGGGGTTGCACCTGGGCCCTGAATAGGACAGTGCCTTCCCTCCACAATGCTGGCTCCACCTCCTGTGGTGCGTCTGATGTCCCTGGCCTACTCACTGAAAGAAGGGACGGAGACTTGTCAACAAAGTGCTCCAGAACTGGTTTGGACTAGGCAAAGGCCTCTCTGCCTTCAGAGAACAAAGGAATTTGGGATATAAATATTGGGGCCCTAACCCCATGAATTTAGATCTCGCTGGAATCAAGGAACCTGCCAAGACGAAGAGCTGGAAGAGCTGCCAGGAGGAGTACTGCCCCTTTGCTGTGTTGTTGCTTTGTTGGGTTGGCCTGCAGCTGCTGCTTCTGCCTTGGGCAGTGAAAGGACTAGACTGAACTTTGCACAAACTTGTGCTGAGTATCTCCAAGGGCCTGGAACTGAGCTGGCCTCCTGTTAAGAAGTCTCAGGGACTACAAAGACTTCACAAACCTCTGGGTACCGCTTCTGGAACGCTGTTTCAGTTGCCACAGAGGAAGGGAACTGCAATCGACTCCGTCAACCGAATCCATCCCTGGCCGGTGACCTGTTTGCACCGCAGACCGCATCGCCCCGCTTCGCATCGCAACCCTGGTCTCACCGTGGGCGACGTCCGACGCCGCCAACACCGAGCCGCTGCTTGCACCGTGACCTGTGGGCACCGCAGTTCGCATCGCTTCACTGAACCAGCCGGACCCGACCGACACGGACGCTGCAACTGGCTCAAGAGTCGTGACCGCATCGCATTTGGGGCACCGCTCGCACGTTTGCGACGCACCGCTCCGACTCGCACCGCTGTCCGACGCCAGCTCCCGCACTCCGGCTTGGTCGCCTGCATCGCAACCTGTCAGCACCGCATCGAGCATCGTCTCACCCTGCATCGCACGCCTTGGACTCACCGACTCCGTCTGCACGACGCTCATCGAGCCGCTGCCTGCACCGCATCGAGGGACACCGCACCTTGCATCGCTCCGTCTTGCACCGCAACCGCGACGAACGCCCGACCGGCTCGTACACTCCGTACCAGCCACAACGAGAAAGGTACTGTGACCGAGTCTGTTCACGACTCTGCTGGCCCGTAGCGACGCGGTCGGCTGGAACTGTTGGACTCTGTGTAATTCAGCATCGCGGTAGGCCCGGACGGGGCTACCGACTCGTACGAACTTTGCTTTTTGTGCTATTCCTGCAAAGAAGAAGTTACCTTATCAAGCATTCATTTTTAAAGTATAGTATTGTGGATTTTTGTCGTAATTGGTCTTGTCTTGAGTATATAAAATATTGGTTATTTTTCTAAACTGGTGTGGTGTCCGTTTGTAGTGCTTACACTGTATTACTATTGGTTATGTGCAAAATGCTTTACACACTGCCTCTGAATTAAGCCTGACTGCTCGTGCCAAGCTACCACGAGGGTGAGCAGGGGTTACTTCACGAGTGTAACACCCTTACCCTGACTAGGAAGAAGGGTCCCTACTTGGACAAAGGTGCAAGCCCTTGCCAACTAGAGATCCCATTTCTAACACAGGACCTATCTAAATAACTGCTCCCGGTCCCACCCCCCCTTTTTGACGATCGCTCTTAATCGTGCCATTGGTAAAGGAAGAAAATCTCTGTGCAGTTGTGTGAAATACACATAGGATGGTCCTAGGCTGCCCAAAGAATGGTCTGCTGAGTGCTGTTGCTAATGGCTGTAGCTCCCCCTGAGTATTAGCACTGCTGTGCATATTCGAGCTAGAATGCAAAACCCGCCCCCATCTGTGTATCATAACTAGGAAAAACCAACAAACTAAACATTGAAACCCATCCAAAGCGTGAAGACATCAGGCCCGAAGGATCATCACAGGCATGTGCGTCACTCCTAGTTTAAATTAACTAAACAAAACTGACAACTGTATTAGAAATCTATAAGCAGAGAAATGGGCAAGCTCCACAAAGTGTGACCTGGCCCCCACCCCAACAGGAATCCATGTGAGTGATATCACTCAATGATAGGAGTTCGGCATCGTGTCAAGCCCGAAGCCATGAACCTGCGCGAAGTGTCTTCTGATAATCAGTTGTTATCCGATGATGGGGGCCAGACTTTATCCTGTAAACAGCGAAGGTGTTGAGCCTCCTTATGAGGCTTTATGGAGTCGCCATTCACCCCTGGCCCCTCCAGTGGGACAAGTAGAAGTCTCTGTCTCTGATGTTGCCGAAGTGTAAGGACCAAGATTTCTTGAGCTTCTTCTGATGTCTTTTATCACCAAGTGTTTACCTTTGATGGTGAAGGTGAAGTGGAGGCAAAAATGATAGTCCCCCATCTCTATGGGAGGCTTTCTTGTTGCAAATGAGTAGTCCCTTTCCGGAAGTCTTCCGCTTGGCCAGGATGTGGGACGAGACATGCTGAAAAGCATGATGATTCTGCCATGGAAAGTCACCGGTTCTTGTTTTTCTGGCTTTATTCAGGCAGCTCTTTCCCCCCCCCCCCCCCTGAAAAAAAGTGGACCCGCACTAGGGGACTGCAGGTATCCAGGTCTTGCGCTGTTGAAAGACTGAGACCACCTTGTGGTGCGATCAAGTTGGATTGGCAGACCATCCTCGCCTTGAAGAATGTGGGCAAACAAAACGTGGACATAGGATTCGAGTTCTTGACTAGGTATGTTCTTGTCTGTTTCTTAGAGGAATATTGTTGCCCTGTTTTCAGTGTTATCCACGTTCTCCAGTATTGGCTGCGTGCTGTCGTGTCAGTGTGTTTAGCCTGATTGTCTGCTCATTTTGCTCGTGAGCTTGGTCTTTGATGAATCCCTCAACCTGGTCGAGTAGCAGCGCAGTCTTTTGGATTGAATGTTCTAATTCAGGATGTTTAGGCAATAGGTCCTGCAGCAGGGATGACGGATCTTTCCGGAATTACTGGAGAAGCGTGTGATTATCTTCCCTTATGGCCATGACTTTGGAATCCGTGCACTCCAGAGGCCTGGGCCCCCGCCAAGTATCCAACTCTCGCTGACTGTGGGGTATCTGGTTTATGTGATTGCAGCATGTCTTTTATGGAAGAGGACTTTGAGGTTTTGGCTTTGGTCCCTGCCATTATGGTACGGTAGGTGTGAATGTCTCCCGCTTCTGTGGCCAATATGGATGCCAGCCCCACAGGTTGTTTGGCCTGGCCAGGATGCTAATCCGCTTAATGGAGGCTATCACTTGGGCAGGCGCCTTAAGTATGTTGTGTGGGGTTCCAAGACGCAGCTGGCACCCGATCACAGAGCGTGCCCTCCCCAGTCGTATGGGACAATGTGCTAATGTCCATGGGCCAAGTTGTCAGCGCTGTAGCGTCCTTCCCGTGGGCAGCGATGATGCAGTCGCTCCTCCATCTGCCCATGGCACTATGAGAGTTGCAATGCATTGCTGGACTTCGCGTTTCTGTTGCCCAGCTGGTGGTGTAACCGTAGCTGTATCCATCTGGGGTGAAGATGGTAGATTCCGGCTCGGCCCCTGCAGACTGTCCGCAGGTCACAATGTTGGTTTGGAACAGCACAGTAAGGCTATTCAAGCTGGCATGGCCATCGTGGAATTGGAGACCCAAGTGAGGAAATCGCTCAATTGGGGCCTTCGTGCAGCTGTTTTTGTTGTTTCTGTACTCTTCCCTCAACTTCAGAAACTCCCTGAAGCCAATTTCTAAGTCATTACTGATCAGGCATTGGTGTCAGCTGAGTTTGCTGTGGACCTGAGAAGCAGAGCTCAGTGGAGTTGCGTCTTTACAGGTTTCCACCTTGGCCGAGCCCCTTTTGCACTTTCTTTTAAAGTATGCTTGTTTAGGAGGTGAAAGTCTAGTGGTATGCTTTTGGACAGCTCCATCCTTTTTAAAACAGCATGAAGACGAGGGAATATCCTTTCACCATGTGGGGTGTTCTTTGGTTTTCACAATATAACTGGAAGACTATCTGGACAGAAAAGGGTGATTCTGGGGTGCAGAATCCCAAACTGTTCTGAGTAGCCTAGGAAATCCCTTCAATGGATTGGGAAGTAGGTTTTGTCAGTCTTGATCTTCTGGAATTCCTAGAATGTTTATTCTTGTTTTTAACCTTTCAGTTGTTCTAGCCCTCTCATGCTTTGCGTCTGGGGTACCATGAGTATTAATCAGCTTCTACTAAAAGATATCAATGTAGAAGTCCGCAATCATTTTTGCCAATGCTCCCATCCTTGAGCTCTTAAAATTATGAATGTAGGCCAGTGCATGGTTCTTTGACCTAAAATATGTGATGATTCATCTAATCCTTAACCATCTAATTCTCCCCAGAAACTCTGTTTTCTTCTCACTTGCATGCAGTTGTTTGTTGCCCTTTATATGCATGCTTTATTGCTGATGCAGAGTGTCAGCCCAATGATGCTTGCCCTTCACAGACGGAACACATCTTTGGAATTTAACTAGTCCTGATGTCTGTTCTTGAATGCTTGGAGACTCTTCTTGGCTTCAGAAATACTGCGAGTGGATATATTACCTGTTGGCCTCATAAGCAAGCAGTGCCAGTGGAAAACATTACTTTTACTGGATCACCTGTACAGTTTCTTGTGGCTGACTGCTTGTGAGTCACACTGTCCTTAAACAAACTTACATTCTCTGCTGTTTTGGCTGCTTCAGGACAGACACTGTAATTTGGTGTCTAGCCGTTAGCACTGTGACACATAATCTTCTCAGTTGTCTGGGGCAGACACCACCTCAAATTGATAAATCTGTAATGTAACTTCCATTTCTTAATGCAACTTCCATTTCTTAATGCAACTTCCATTTCTTAATGCAACTTCCATCTCTTAATGCATGTTGCAGGTAAACTGCTGAACCATGCAATATGGTGGTCAGGGGTTTGTGATCAGTCCTAGCTAAGTCTTGAAAGGCTGAATTGCTCGCTTTCATGGAGGACGACGATTTATAGTGGTTGTGTGCATTGAAACCACAAAACTTTGGGGTCAGGGATTTATAGTCCGGCGCCTTCACCTCCAAACCAGCCCCAATGGTTTAACTTTTATCCAAATTCATCAAAAGGTGGTTCATACTCCAATTTTTATCTTATTTCATTTCACTTGGGATATCTCGGAGTACTTCTCAGAAGTCTTTATTGCATTTCTTCGAATACACCTCTATTCAATTGTAATCCAAATGTACAGCCAGTCAACATGTGGTTTGAGAGACACGCCTGCGCGTACTTAAGGAACCGATCGAAGAGGCTGTAGCAATCTAATACTGTTGCTAACACCGAAATGTGGCAACTTAAATTGATATTATAATGTACCGATGACAGTTCGAATAAGAAACTTTTAAGACGGATGTCGACAAAGAACTATAAGCCCTGAGGAAGAGGACGTGTCCCTCTTGACACGTATTGGCTGACGTACATTTGGATTACAATTGAATAATGGTATACGTCAAGAAATACAATAAAGACTTCTGTGAATTACTTTGGGATATCCTATAATAAAATGGATAAACATTGAGTGTGTTCCTTTTTTTGTTGGATTTTGTGTGCATTGATCGTTTTACTTGACCCAAGTGGCGCGTAAATAAATTTGCCAGTCGTTGCATTCTATTGAACTTGTAGAAACTCTGCAGGGTGGGAAGTTTATTAGCTGGTTGTCGGTGACCTGGCTCTGATCTCTTCAGTGCGTGTGGGTTTTTCATACCCTGAGAAGGAACATAATTTTTCCATAGGTCTAAACATGCTCAAAGTTGCCATATATGTATTCTTTCTAGAATCCTTGAATGTACATAGGCAGCAGGTGTCTGACACAAATTTTGTTTTATTGCATGCATGGCTGTCTCTCACTACTGTTCCTCTGAAGGGTTGTGAAGCCAGGGGAGTAGTCATTCACATATTTGTTTACAGTAAAATTACAGGTCCTAAAAAGGCAGTGTGCTGCTCGCTAAAAGCCCTGGACTAGCATAAAATGGTACAGCATAGCAGCACTTCTCAGTAGTGTTTTTGAAAGTGAGCGGACGTGAGGCATGGTCCATCACCTGTCTGCATTACAATTTGTATACTGGCAGAACCGAGGACTAATCTATTTTCAGCCAGGATCACCAGTAAAATGCACTGTAGAGTTCCTAAGGGCTGGTCACATGATATGCTTCTGAATGGGGGATTCAAATTTCCATTTCACTAAACAGTAGGTGAACTGGGGACAGTCAGTCACAGGAACGGATCACCTACCTCTGTAGGTTGGCTGGGCAAAAGGCGGTTATACAACTGTCTAGTATTGGAAAGTGCAATCGATTTGTGATAAAGTCACTAAAGTCCCTTTCAACCTCACACCTTTGCCTGAACACTCCTGCGTCACAATCTGAAAATTAAATAAGCTTGAAAACAAATAACAGGCATATTTATTGAGTGCTCAATAAGCTTAAGGGGTTTATTTTCTCTGTTGACAGTTATCACATGTTTATTGTTATCCAGCTCAATGCTGCGATCTTAATTAACTTTGGAAAAATGGAAAGCTAAGTGTTGGAATTTGAACCTGTTTCCATTGGGTCAGGCACATGGCCATTGTGGATACATTAGTCCACAGCAGGGGTCTCTAACCTCTAACCTTTTCTGTAGCGAGAGTTACTTCTATTGAAGGAAAGCCCTCCCGAGCTTCTAGGAAATTTTATCACTATAAAGTAGTGACAATATTATACTATGACCAGCCTAAGCAGGATTATCACTAGTGCCCCCTACATTCCAGGTGAGGTTACCAGCAGAAATACCATGGCGAAAAAAGCCTTAACATTAAATGTCTCCACTTGACTAATTAAATAACAGCCAAAGCATCATGTGCTCTCTGGCACAAAGTACATTACAACGGCAATAAGTCACCACAACTCTGCTTTTCTTATCATTCAACTGTTGGCTTTAAATGTGTTTTTGAATTTCAACCTTTTGTCTTTACATCATATCAGTTTCTGAAAATACACGTTTTCGATCAAATACCATGTTACATTTTGGGCAAACAAACTAAATTTTCTGAAAAAACATAATTTTTGCCTTCACAATTTCAGTTTTGAATTTTATGAAATGCACAGTCCCCAAACATTGCTTGTCATTTTTATGGTTCAGATCTGTTTGTTAGTTTTCAACATATGAGAAATTCATCCACCTACAACAACTGCCTGGTGAGGTGAGCTAGATTTGAAAACAGTTGGTAGTATGGGGGTAGGGGGAAGGAGAAGGAGGGACAGTAGATGTAGCCGAGATAAAGTAACTGTGGAAAAACTGCGAATGTCTCTGTCCATCACCATGTGGCTTAGTCAAGGAGATTGAAGCAGTACTTATTATTATGTCTACTCGGGTATGTCTCTTGTTCTCGTGGGTTGAATGTCTGCCATTAAAATGACTAAAGGCGTCAGTGTCCACGGCAAGTCTAAGAACTTGTAGATAGATAGGAAAAGTAAGTTCTTGAAATTCCTTTGAGTGAGAAATTTTATGCAGGGTCCCCACATCTTGTTAAATAACATTTCTTTATTTTCTACTGTTGTGGTTATTTTCTCCATTCTCACGAGATTCCCATAGTTTGTAAAGCCAGTCTACATGATCCTCGGTTCTGTCAGTGCCCTAATGAGGCGTGATAACTTACTTTACAGCACAAAGGGCAAGTAGTTTGATCACAACAGATATGTTTGTGCATTCGGGAGCTCAGGAAGAATATAGCTAGGAAAGCTGGGTATATCTGTATCAAAAATGTTATAAATATTCTTTAATACTGTGTACTAGTATTACATAAGCTTGGGACATCACAATAAGAGATGGGTTAATGTGCCAGTGCCACCACAATTGCGCCAACAGTCCCCGATAGAAGTCTTCCACGATGCTACCCGTGCTAGATTGTAGAACCAGTAGTAGGCAATTTTTGAGCCTTATTTTCTTACCTGCTGCATTGTAGACTTAGATGTAGGTTCTATATAATATGTTTGTGCATTCTGGCAGGTGATTTGATTTCGACGTGAGTTACCTGGCATCTAATATGCATATATTGCCACCTCTCAGTCTCTGGGATCTTGTAGTTGAGTTGGATTTGCTTGAAAGTTATTAGCCCATTATGGTCATAAAAGTCTCCTATTCTCTTGATGAAGTCCAGCTTGCCAGTCATAGGGGCAAGTGGTGAAGGATATTTGGTGATTCTCTTCAAGGGAATAGACACCTCCTCAACGTACGCTCCGTACACAAACACGCCATGGAAATCTGGAACCTACTCGACTCTCTCTCGCCCGACATTGCCTTCTTCACAGAGACCTGGACCAACGCATCCTCCGCCCCCGACATCAGCACCGCCATCCCAGACGGATACAAGATCCAGAGGAAAGACCGCCCCAACCACCCAGGAGGGGGCCTCACCATCGCCCACAAGAGCACCCTCCGCCTCACCACCTCCAGCGAAACCTTCCCCTCCGCCGAACACCTGCACTTCCAGATCCACACCACCCCCAAAGCCACACTCCGAGGAACCCTCATCTACAGACCCCCCGGCCCCGAACACCCTTCGCCTCCATCATCACCGACTTCATCGCACCCCACGCCATCGCCTCAACAAACTACATACTCATTGAAGACCTGAACTTCCACCATGACAACCCCAGCGACCCCAACTCCACTATCCTTCGTGACAACCTCGCCAGTATCGGACTTAAACAGCTCGTCAACACACCGACCCACAGAGCAGGACACACCCTCGACCCCATCTTCGCGGCAAGAAACCGCGTCCAATTCAGCCACACAACACAGCCGCCATGGACCGACCACCACTGCGTACACTTCGCCATCAACAAACCCAAGGCACCCAAACCAGCCCCACGCCCACCTCGAAGGAACTGGAGCAAGGTTACCGACAAGCAACTTAACTTCACCCTCACCCGAGACAACCACACCTGGGCACCCGACGCAAATGACGCAGCCAGAGAACTCCACACCTGGATTTCCAACTGCGCAGACGAGCTCGCCCGCTACGCAACCCCGACAGACAACGCCCCAGGAAAGCCGCCTGGTTCACCACCGCTCTCCAAGAAGCCAGACGCACCTGCAGACGCCTGGAGAAGAACTGGAGAAACGCCAAGACCACTGAAAACCACACCACCTACAAGGACGCCATGACGGACTACCACAACCAGATCAGAGCCACCAAGAGGAACTTCATCCACAACAAAATCCTGGCCAAATCCACCAACTCCAAGGAACTTTTCAATGTCATTCAAGAATTCACCAACCCACGCAGCGAAGCCAGACATCACCCCATCCCAAGACCTCTGCGACAAGCTTGGAACCTATTTCCACCTCAAGATCAAAAACCTCTACGACCACTTCATCGACCATCCACCAGGCGCCACAGACGGCCCTCCGCCCCCACAGAAACGCCCACCATCTCCAACTGGACACCGATCACGGCCGAAGACACCGCCTCGACCATGAAAAGCATCCACTCCGGGGCCCCCACCGACCCCTGCCCCCCTCACATCTACCACAGAGCCGTGGCCGCCATCGCACCCAAACTACAACGCACCATCAACACCACCTTCAAAACGGGCACCTTCCCAGACGACTGGAAGCGCGCAGAAGTCAGACCCCCTGCTCAAGAAGCCCACAGCTGACCCCACCGACCTCAAGAACTATCGGCCCATCTCGCTCCTCCCCTTCGCAGCCAAAGTTGCAGAGAAAACAGTCAACAGGAAACTGACACGATTCATTGAAGAGAACGCCGTCCTCGACCCGTCCCAATCCGGATTCCGAAGCAAGCACAGAGACCGCCCTACTCGCTGCCACAGACGACATCCGCACCCTCCTGGACCAAGGCCACTCCGCAGCCCTCATCCTACTCGACCTATCAGCGGCCTTCGACACAGTCTCCCACTGCACACTAGTCGCCAGACTACACGACGCAAGCATACAAGGAACAGCCCTGGACTGGATCTGATCATTCCTCACGGAAGAAGCCAAAGGATCAGACTCCCACCCTTCCTCTCCGACCCCACGAAAATCACCTGCGGAGTCCCACAGGGTTCATCACTGAGCCCCACCCTCTTCAACATCTACATGGCCCCCTCGCAGCCATCGTCCCGACAACATGGCCTCAACATCGTATCCTACGCCGATGACACCCAGCTCATCCTCTCCCTCACCAAAGACCCCACCACTGCCAAACTAAACTTTCAGAAAGGAATGCAAGACGTCGCAGTCTGGATGACCAACCGCTGCCTGAAGCTCAACACCGAGAAGACAGAAGTCCTCATCCTCGGTACCACCCCTTCTGCATGGGACAGCACCTGGTGGTCGACTCATCACTCACCATGAACCGACAGGTCAACGCCATCACCTCCAGCTGCTTCAACACCCTCCGCATCCTCCGCAAGACCTTCAAGTGGATCCCCCCCTGAGTCAAGGAAGACAGTCACCCACGCACTCATCACCAGCATCAACAAGTCCCTACTCCGCAAACTCCAGACAATACAGAACACCGCCGCCAGACTCTTCCTCTGCATCCCCCGACACGAACACATCTGCCAACACCTACGAATTCTCCACTGGCTCCCAGTGGAGAAAAGAGTCACTTTCAAAATCTTCACTCACGCCTACAAATGCCTACACAACAACGGACCCAAATACCTCAACGACAGAATCAATTTCCACCTACCCAAAAGAAACCTCCGATCTTCCAACCTTACACTGGCCGAAACCCCGCGCATCCACAGAGCCAGAGCAGGCGGAAGATCCTTCTCTCACATTGCAGCCAAGACCTGGAACGAGCTACCGGCAGACATCAGACGCGCCCCCTCCCTGAACACCTTCAGGAAGACCCTCAAGACCTGGCTCTTCGGCTAAACAGATCTGTGGAGTCGGGGATTGAGGAAATTCGCATCGGCTCCTGCGGAAGCTACAGTTTTGGAATTGGTACTTGACACACACAGTCTCGCAGAAACCGGAAAACAGTAAGAGCCCAGTCGGACTTTCCAGGGGCTGGATCCTCAAGATCTGACCGCCAAGCCCTCCCGTCGAGGCCGCTCTGCTCTCCTGAGGCTCACTCCCGTGATCCCTCACCTACCAGAAGATCCTCATCCAGGATCCAGACCGTCAACTCTGTGGACTCTGATCTCTCCCGCAGCCCCAACCTCCCTGTCTCTGGCTCTGCGGGTCTTTCACCGCAGTTTTATGGCGACGGCTACGTACAGATGCACACCATCCCAATCAGATGCTTCTGCTGATGAGTTCCTTGATCCTTTAATGAGAGGGGTCCACCACGTCTCACCGACTCTAAACGTTTTAGTTTAACTTACCTCCACAGTTGACGGGCGACAGATGTTTCAGTTCCTGAAGTATAGGGAGGGGGGGGTGGGGTTGGGCCGTTGCCCCGTTGCCCCGAGTTCCTAGTTGTTTGACACTTCCAGACACGCAGCACCACAACTCCACACTGGCAGGACACAGCCCTACATCAGCACGGAAACAGCCGTCCCCTGTGGCGCATGTTTCTCTGCCCTCAGGGCGCTCCCCATGCGGCAAGCTCCACCAGCACTGCAGGTCCCCACACCACTCACGCCATGATGTCCCACCAAGGTAACCCGCTCCGTCTCATGGAACGTTAATGGCCTCCTAGATAGAATCAAAAGCACTGCAGTCCTGCGATATGCTCAGAGGCACACTCCAGACATTCTCCTACTCCAAGAAACCCATCTCCTGGGCAGTCTTTGCCCCTTCCTTGCCAGATACGGCTTTGACAGAGCCTGGCACTCCGGCTTCTCACAGGGCTCTCGGGGGTCGCTATTCTTCTAAAACGCAAATTTCCTTTTGTACCCTCCCAGGTCACCAGAGACCTCCTCGGGCGCTTTGTTGCCCTCTCCGGATCCCTAGGCGAAGCCACCCTCAATATCCTCTCCGCCTACGTTCCAAACGCCACTCATACGCAGACCCTGCACCGCATAGGTGATACCCTTGCCTCTATGCCCCCAGGAACGACAATCGTAGGAGGGGACTTCAACACCGTCATGCAGCCAGCCCTCGACGCTACGGGGACTTCCTCTCCTGCTCGCACCTCACACGCCAAAGTACTCGCGGACTGGGCCGCAGCCATGGGGCTCTGTGACGTGTGGCGTACATGGCACCCACGGGCTTCCCACTACACGCACACCTCGGCGGCGCACCACAGTCACTCTCTCATCGATTTGGTGTTCACACCTGCCCCCGAATGCACCAATATCAGAGACATAAATATCCTCCCCCGGGGCATTTCAGACCACTCGCCGTTGCTTCTCACCATGGTCGGCCCACCCTCCGCTAGTCGACGATGTGGAGAATGAATGCATGGTGCCCTCAGGAACACAAATTCAAGGAGGCCCTCAAAGCCGACATTGAACAATACTTTCTCACGAACCAGGCCTCAGTCTCTTCGCCGGGTATCCTATGGGAGGCAGGCAAAGCCACGATCCGCGGGCACGCCAAGAGTCTCCTTAAAGCGCAACAGGTCGCTAGAGATAGCAGACTCACTCTCCTGGAAACCCAGGCGGCCCAGCTGGAATGCACTACCAGTGACTTGTCTGATGATTCTCACCTGCGTCGCCTGGCGCTGGTGAGAGATGAGATCAGACAGGTCTCGCTGGACTCGGCAAAACTCCTTTGGAGGTCCTCGGTAGCCCGTGTCTACGGATGGGGCGACAAAAATGGGAAACTCTTGCACAGGCTCACAACCTACCCCCTAGCTGCCCGGATAATTCTGGAGATCCGTGACTCGACGGGGCTCACTCACCGCTCCCCCTCCCCCCCCCCAAAGCGATTGCCCAAACCTTCGCGGACTACTACTCCGTGCTTTACTCCACCCAGAGGCCCGCTTCCTCATTGGCGGAGATGATCGCTCGAGAGGACCTTCTCCTCTCTGCACTGTCTGCAGTTGAGGCTGCTGGGCTAGAGGGTCCGATCTCCACTGAAGACATACAGGAAGCTATCTCCTTGGTTGCAGCCGGCAAGACGCCAGGCCTGGACGGCTACCCACAGGAATACTACTCCGCCTACAGGGACATACTCACCCCCCGCCTGGCCGCCCTCTACGAGGAAGCCAGAGAAAAAGACTTCTTCCCTACCGAAACGGACACGGACACGGCCACCATAGACCTTATCCCCAAAACACAAGCTCCCTCCTCGATGTGCGCGAACTACCGCCCCATCTCCTTGATCAACACGGAGATCAAAATCTTTGCCACGGTTCTTGCTCAGCGGCTCAAACCATACCTTGACAAGCTGGTCCACCCTGACCAGTGTGGGTTCATGCCGGCACAGTGCACCAGACGCTGCCTGCGGCATCTCCACGTGGCTCTGGCTAACCGTCAGGTACTGACCCCCTATCTAGCGCTTCTCCTAATTGACTTCGAGAAAGCCTTTCACTTGGTGGATTGGGGCTACCTTGGGGACGTCTTGCAGGTCTTGGGCCTGGGCCCCAAGTTCCGTCGCATGGTGCGCGTCCTGTACTCCAAACCAGCTCTACAGGTGCAAGTCAATGGCGTGCTCTCTGACATTTTCCCGATAGGCAGAGGGACGAGGCAGGGGTGCCCCCTTTCGCCCCTCCTCTTTGCCCTGGCCATGGAGCCCCTAGCCCATCTCGTTCGCTCTGACACCAGAGTTCAAGGCTGGCAGTGGGGTGGATCTCCGGAGGACAAAATCTCGCTATATGCGGACGATGTCCTACTGTTCCTAGCGGAACCTGCCCGATCCGGCCTCCGGTGCTTACAAATTTTACACTCCTTTGAGCGGATTTCTGGTCTGCGTCTCAACTCGGCCAAGTCAGCATTGGTCCCCCTGCACATCTCCAGGGATTGCTTTGATTGGCAGTCCGCCATTCCTATCCGTCGGCAAACCTTTAAATACCTAGGTGTATGGGTCGCTCTGTTACCGGACCTGGCCTGGGCCCTCAACGTGACCCCCCTCGTCACCAGAACCAAGCAGGACCTACTAAAATGGGGAACCCTACCACTCAACCCACTCGGGAGCATCGCCTTATTTAAAATGATGATCCTTACCCGGGTCCTCTACATTCTCCAAAATTTACCGCATCATGTTCCCCGGGCCTGGTTCCGTAGCATCGACAGTCTAATCATAAAATTCCTCTGGAACAGCCGGCGACCCCGTATGGCTCTCCGGCACTGCCAGATTCCACCATTCGACGGGGGTATGGGACTCACAAACCTCTACCTGTATTACCTAGCGACCCGTCTTCTGGTAGTCCATGATTGGTTCAACGGGGGTTGGTCTGATCCGGCCTACAGAGCTGAACTTGGCGACCTGGGCCTTCCCCGCGTTCAAGCCATGCTGTATGGATCCCCCATTCCCAGGGACCTCCCCACAGTAACCCGAGCAGTCTTCTTGGCCTGGCGCGCTGCCCTACAACACACTCACTGGCAGAACACACTGTCCCAGCACACACCGCTCTGGCAGGGCACATGGCTGCGAGAAGTGGCGAATCTTGTGGGCTTTAGAAGTTGGGACCTTATTGGCATTTCGCAACTTGGGGACCTATGGGCCAGTGACCATATCCGCTCCTTTGCCGACTTACAAGTCAGATATGCCCTTCATCCATCCCAGTTCTATCGATACCTACAAATCCGCCACGCCTTAGACTCCCATATAAAAACTGGCACCTCACTACCAGAGCACAGTCCCCTTGAGGCCCAGGTCATGATGGGCAACCTTGGAAGAGGTGGGGTCTCCTGCATATACCGATCACTAATAAACAACGGCCCGCGTCCTTTGACCAGTTGAAACTTAAGTGGGAGACATGGGTGGGTCCATTAGAAGCTGAAGACTGGAGGGATGCCCTGATGGCGCCTAGAACTATCACTGCCTCGGCCAGACTTCGCCTAGTCCAGCTCTACTACCTGCATACCTCCTACCTCGCCCCCAGTCGCCTACACAAAGCAGGCCTGATTCCGCTCCCGACATGTCCGAGGTGCGGCTCAGACCCCGCGGATTTCTTCCACATGGTATGGACATGCCCACACATTGCCCCCTTCTGGCTCGCCTTAGAGGCGGAGCTTACGGAGATTTTAGGTTGGGAAATCCCTCACAACCCCCTGCACTTACTACTGGGCATCACTGACTGGTTGGATGAGTCCCGGCAAGACAAGAAGTTCCTGAGAACTGCCCTGGTGGTAGCTAAACGAGACATAGCGGCCGCATGGAAGAACCCCCATCCCACCCACCATGGCCAAATGGCGCCGGGGCGTAGACTGGTGCGCCACACAGGAACTCTCCGTGTACGCAGCCAGGGGTTGCCCTGCCAGGCATCGGAAGATCTGGGGCAAGTGGCTGGCTATGCTGGAATGACTACCACCTCCGAATCTGGGGGTCCACCTCACTGTGCCCACAGGGGGGAGGGTAATTACACTCTACCTTGTTATACCTGCACTGTGTGCCGAAGTCCACATGCCATGATGCGATCTGACATGCTGTACTGTCTGTTTTGTGTCTTTGTTCTGTTTTTTTTTACTTCTTGAAAAATCAATAAAAATTGATTATCAAAAAAAATGTAACTCCAATTGGTGGGACTAAACAGTCTCCTGACGCGCTTCGTTCACAGTTCGTTTAAAAAATAAATAAATAAAAACCAGGCTCATAGAGTTCTTTTTCCTTAAAATAAAATTACGGGACAGATGTTAGGAACGGCCAGTCGTCCTGTCAATCGGTGGAGCCAGATCTCATAAGAATCGGTCATCAACACGTCACCATTTCTGATTTGAAACTTTGGGAGATATCAAGTATTTCTGCCTGAAGAAGGTGGTAGGAACAGTATAAACCACCGAAACGGGTCGCGCTGCTGCAACGAAAGCACTAAATCTAATTGATCTTGGTCAAAAATGAATTGTACAATAATGTTGTTGTGATCATGGAATTGTCATCAGATTAGTGCCGTAATGACAAAACTCTGTTTATGACATTCTCCCACATTGAATTTTAGATTTATCATGTTGTGCATGTGATTTTCCACATTGGAATGCAATTTATGGTGCAATATTTGATGTTTTTTTAATGTATTTTTATAAAAATAATTTTTTTATGGTAATCCATGAATAAAACATTTATATACTAGCTTTGGAGAATTTGTGACACTCCCTGGTGTGAGCGGTGTGTATGGTATGGATGTGGTATTAGTTGACAATGTGCTTTAAAAACAATCCAAAGGAAAATTGTTGCTTTGAGTTGTTGTCAATTTGGTGTCCCGTCCCTTTGGCTTAGGAGGACCCCTCTCTTACTTTTGTGGTATACCGATCTAAGCCAGGGGCCTTTCCAATTTGTAGCTTGGCACTGCTTGTGATTACTTCCTCTACTCTAATATCTGAATCTAGGGATTTATGGTCTTGTGGCGGAGCGGCGTAACCTGAGTTGAAGAAAGGTATTAGTCTGCTGCCAGTGAATCCACCCTTTTTGCTGTATAAAGGTCCATATAAAAAGCTTGAATGCTTGTGCAATATCTTCATCTATGTGTGCCTCCACTCCATCTGGGGTAGAAATTAGGAAAACTGTCTCTTTTTAGTTTAGCCTGTAGCTTACACACACTAGCAGCCAGCCGGCCTTATTTTCCCCAGCATAATATTTTTGTCTTGTACAGAGTATTGCAAATTCTGCCTTATCGTAATCTTGTCTTGTGTGCAACGGTGCGCTTGTGGACCGCTTCCGCATCTTTCACTCACCCTTCTAGGTCAAGTCTTTTGTCCCTTCTATCGCTATTGAGCCGTACAGAAATAGCCATGAAGGTACCTCTTACCACTGCTTTAAGTGTTTCCCACAATAAGGGTGTTGGGATATCTGAAGTGTCATTATTGTGCAGTAAATGTTGAATCACCTCTCTTGTCTGTTTGTACTGAACCGATTAATAAGAGGTTGTTAAGTCTCCAGGTGTGTCCATCCTGGGGGCTTTAAGAGTAAGCAGGAAGGGAGAGTGGTCCAAAAAAGAGGGTATTTCTATATGAGAAGTGGCAACCTGAACTCGGGTGGTGGGGTGGGGGCAATGGGGGTGGAGGGGGAGTGGGTTGAAACTAAGTAATAGTCAAGCCTTGTGTAGGTCTATCTGGAGGCTGAGTAGAATGAATAGTCTCCAGCTCTCATAAATTGATATCTGATAACCATCTGAGGTCTTCAGGCGAGAGGGCTCCAGACTGATCTGTTCTCTGGGCCTTTCTATTAAGAGTGGGGTTAAGGGCTAGATTAATGTCTCCTCCCACTAGGATGTCTTTGTCTAGAGAAGTAATTACCAGGTAGCGAGCTTTAAGAATGATATTTTCTTCTTGTTCGTTGGATGCATATATTGTAGCTATCGTGAGTGTATAGTTGTTGATTGAAGGACTTTGGGATAGCAACTTTATGTTTATCTCAGCTGCGATGTGAGTACTTGACATTTTGGATTTCTTTGCTAGCAAAATATTTACCCCTGCCTTTTTAACTAGAAATAGAGGAGAAGTATTGTCTGGCAAATGTGTGTGATCTCAATCGGGCTCAACCTTTCTTAAGGAGATGGGTTTCCTGCAGGAGATGCATGTTGCAATCGTAATCTCTTTGCATCGTCAATACAGCTATATATTTGGCAGGGGCTTTGAGATCTCCGACATTCAAGCTTAGTAATTTCCCCGTGGTATGGTATTAGTTGATAGATATGTTGGCAGAACTACCTGTTGATGAAAGGGTGCTTGCTCATATTAGGACTTGCTTGAGCTAGTGAGTTTATTGGCAAAGTCAGTGGGGGGGATGAACTGTGGGAAAACAAATGGGTAAACTACCCCCACCCCACCGGGGAGCGGAATGCATTTCTTATAGTAGGTGCATGGGGTCAGTCTAGTTGGAAGTGTGTAGTCAGTTTAAGATTAGGTCCCTCAAGTCTACCCTGACTAATGTAGGAGTGTAAGCAGGTGGAGTGCCAGTCTAGACCAAGTTAGGAGTCTATTTCAGACATTGCTTATGAACTCTGGATCTCATCTGGGGGCTGGATTTGGGAATCTCCTTTACTTGGGCATCTTTTCTCACCACAGGGATTATCTCAGGATTCAGATTCAGAGTCATGGCTTTGGAGCTGATTGATTAGGGCTGATCTTTTGCAGCAGCTCTCTTCGGGCATGGGCTTGTGAGCAGTTTTCCTGTTGTATGTCTGGTCCATCACCCATAGTCTTTGCTTGTTATATCTCTGTTCATGAGGTGCTGATGGAGGGTCTCCTGTGCCCTCTGTTAAACCCAAAAGGAGCTTCTTCTAAGGTGCGGATTGTGTGGGTTGCATTATTCCATGGGAACGTGAGGCAGAAGGGTGACCCGATTTGTATTTTATCCCTTTGTCTTGAAACCTAGTGGTTGGTTTCAGCAGGCGTCGTTTTTGAAGTGTGAAAAGGGGTAAATCTTGGTAGAGCCACATTTTGAATCCCTCAAAGGATATTGGGCTGATACTACTTGAAGCATTCATAATATATTCCTTCTGTCTGAAGTGATGAATACAAGTTAAAATGTCCTGTGTTTTGTTGGGGGGGCTGTGAGTCTGCCAACCCTGTGTATGTTTTCCAGGTTCACTTCGGTTTCTGCCAGCTGCTTTAGTGTGTCTGGAAAACCTTACCACATATCCCTCGATGTCGCTCCCTTCAGCACCGGGTGGGACATCTTTAATTCTAATGTTGGGAGCTGCATGATCTGTTCTCCAAATCTTTGAGGTGAGATTGCGGGTCAAAATTTTACTCCTTTAGGTCCATAACTTTGCGACAGACGTTTTACAGCAGCTCCTCTTTACCATCACCGTAGTCCTCCAACGTTGAGACCCTCTGAACTAAGTCTGCCATGTCTTGTTTAACTTCTTTGAGGTCTGTGGCTACACTGTCTCTTAGAGTTTCAAAGTCCTTGTGGAGTTAGTCAAAAAGATCTTCCCAGTAAGCCCAAGTTATGGGTGCTTCATTCGTCCCATGGCCAGGTGTCGTTAGGTGAGATTTACTTTTGTTGAGCCCTTTCCAGTCTGTTTCATTGAGGGCTCTAATTTCTTCAAAGAGGCCTTAGTTAGCGTCTCACTGAGGGTACATTCTCTCTTGTTTTTATGTACTGCCAGGACAATGCTGCAGGGTAGTTCAATGTAGCTGTGGGCTCTCGGTACAGCAAGTATTCGTATTTCGTAGGGTTAATACCCCCACGGTTGCGCTGCTTATGTAACAAGGCTATGACATGGTAGGTTCTATGGCTTTCTTGCAATGTCCCGTCACTATGGAGGTGTGTCTCAGCAGAGTCGTGTTCAAGCATGAGGCACAGAGTGTCTACAGCAGGGGCCAGTGACCTATGATGCCGGTTTGCTCAGGCATATGAGATCAAGGTTAGATGACATCTTCATGTAGTGAGGATGAGCCATCTCCCTGAAGTGTTTGGAAGCATATATTGAGGGGGCACCCCAGACTCCCTAGTCTCCCAGCCAGGTCCCCCTGAATCATCGGGGAGAAGTCAGCATCTGTAGCTAGAACGTCGCTCTGTAATTGCTAGATATAATTCCCCTCCATCCTGGGGAAGGGGGCCCCCCGTTGCTCATCTGCCTCCATGGGATGAGACCACTTCCTCCTCCGTGTTGTTCACTGGGGCCACAGTCCTGGGGCTCGCAAGGTAAAGTTGGATCTCCCAGTAGACATGACTCTGGGCCTTCTGGGAGTTAGTCTATTCTTGGCCTGCTCGCGTCTACTCTCCTCCAGTAGGCTTGCAGTAGCAATGCTAAGGCAGTGGCTCTCCTTGCTGAGGGGGTAGAAATGCCTGTTGTTCAGGGTTGGACTTCCTTGTTCCTGGCGGCTGCTGCACGCCTCGGAGTTAGACACTGGGATAGTGCCTACTGCTCTGCGGCTAGGCCGTTTTGTGCCAGTGGCAGCCGGCATCTTGTATGTGGCTGCGTTTTCACTTGGCTCCGCGTGAGTCTGTGTATTTGCAGGCTTTCGATAGACAGTGGATGTGTGGGGAGTGGATGCATGGAGGTCCCTGGTGTTCTGACGATGCTCCTGAGCATGTGTATGTCTGATAGAAGCTGCTTGGTGGGGTCAGAACGGCCAGGTGTGCAGGTCAGGTAGCGGAGTCATGAGTAAAGGCTCCTACTCTGATGCCATCTTGGCTTCGCCCCACTGCTTGTGCTTTTTATAGAGTACACACATGTACAAATGCCTCATGGACAGATTCTGCTTCAAATGTTTGAGTATTACAATGATAAGCCACGGATTCTCACCATAGCAACAAGTATGCCTGTAATGTGGCAGTAATGCCCACCATTATACCAGGATAACCACTGTGCCAAGGCTGGACACCATAATGGCAAAGATGCCCAACATATCAGTCATGGCCATTGTTATGCACAAAGCGGCCACCATTATGTCAGGGAATGATAAAAGTAGACCAGTCATACACCTAATGTTTTTTTAAACATATGTTTATTGGCATTTTTGTAAGAACAAGCATTCAATACGCAAGACCATATTTCACTGAGGCCGATTAAGCTACGAGTAATAATCATGTGAAACACAATCCTAGCAGGATAAATTATAAAGCATCAAATATAGTCACACAAGATCAGCCCAGAAGGTGTCGGCAACATTCTACATAACTCGAATAAAGCAATGGCCTGATCCGAACTTTCCCCGTAATGTGGTCACCAAATCGGCCTAGGCAAAGCTACTGCAATCGCGTAAAAGTGTTATGTTCCCCCTGGTCCATAGACCCTGGGCCAGGAGGGAGGGAAGGAATATGGAAAAGAACATAAGTAAAAAGAAAACCGAACTGTCTCTGGAATGTACTAATCGCAGGGAGTGAGCAGTATCGGAGGAGGAGTGGGTAAGCGGGTATGAGTGGGCCAGATGCTCCAGTGTGTATAAGGGTGATCTCGCCTAATGTATAAACTTAAGGCAACAATAATATAAACAACACAAAAAATGGAATAAACTTTATAGAAAACAAAGGGAGAACCAACAATATCTGTTTTGCTATACAAAAATAATTTTTATTGATATACAATAGCAAGAAAGAATATAAAAATATTTTTATGATTTCATTTTAAAAATAACCCATTTGTACTCATTCATTCCTCTTCAATCATACAACATGTAACTAACAATCAATTTAAAAAACACATGTCATTGTTTATGATTTGATGATAAATGACAATTGGTTTCTAAGAATCTTAAATAAACAATGTGGCAGAATTTTAATAATCTGTTGTTTTCGACGCGCGTTTCGGCACAACTGTGCCTTCGTCAGGAAAAGGGCCACAAAATGTTAACTTTTGATATCTGTGAATAAAGTATATATATTACATTTCAGATACAAGGTTCTCACTCAATGATACATATTGTGCCGCCATGAGGGCGTGCATTACTTAATGTTTACAATTTAAAAAACAAGGCAAAAGACTAGATTAATGTCACCAATTTATATGCATGCAAGAACTAGTGAGTTGTCCAGAAGATGAAGTGTGTGTAGCAAGATAGATTAGAAACAATAAAAGGAATAGCCACCACCTCATTTAGGTAGTTCCATATAAATAGATTCACCCAGTGATCTACTAAAAAAATATCCGTATTTAGAAAATTTATAAAGGTTAACCTTATGTCTCGGAGTAGACTCGTCAGATATTGACAGCTACTGCATGAACACTTTGAGGTATTGGTTGATTCTTGATTAGAGGACCAACTGTAAAGATATGAAATACCTCGTTTTAATTTGTATAATTTATGTTCTTAATCGATATATTTATCGGTTAGGTATATAAATACCTTAGCTATAAGTCTCCAACGCTAAATAATGTTTTTCACATCCAAGATAGGTTTATGATGTACTGGGTTTCGCACTCGATATGTGCCGTCCTTATGATTTTTACTGTGAGCACAATAAAGGTAATGATTAGCCTTACATGTTGACAGTTTATACGTGTATTTTATAAAGCTACTAGCACATAACGTGCAATCAGAGTTCTGGTTTATAACCCAATTTAATTTTCAAGTAATTCAAATACTTACATTTCGATTAAATATCCGCTATTGTGTGGAATTATCTAGAAAAGACAATTTGAAATATATCACTAGGAAAAAAGGGGCTGTATATACAGCTTAAAAAATGAAGTAAGTAATTGATTCCTAACTTAGTGCAATGCACCAGCAACTGATTAAGTATTTCAAAATGTACTCGAATAAGTAACATATGCATGAGCTAATTAACAACGTCAGAATCAAAGTCTAACTTAAGGTTTTAACTGCATTAGTATTCAAAGACACTCTACTTTGCAGCCAACCTATAGACTAACGCTATATTGACTTGCCAGACAATAGTAAGGTAAGTAGTTAGTTCTTAACTTCGTGCGATGCACCAGCATTGGGTTAAATGATTTTTTCCCCAAATGAGCACTCGGATGAACATCCTCAGCGTCGGCTAATTAAAGGAGTCCGAATCAAAGTCTAACTCGATAAAAATCCTCAGCGTAAGCTAATTGGAGGTGTCAGAGTCAAAGTCTAACTTTCCAAATACATAGATCGTTTCTTATGTCCCTATGTCTCTAGAATTACATCATATATTAAAGATACGAAATCTATGATACAAACAGTGGAAGGACTACCATTTAATGGACACAATGAAATCCTGGTCACTCTAGACGTGGAATCCTTATATAGCAATATACCACAAGGTGGGGCACTCATAGCAGTAGCATGGTTTATGGATCTATTCCATATAGACTGTGATCCAGATTTCATTAATGCAATTCTTACAATAGTCCTAGAAGACAATACTTTCGAGTTCAATGGCAATTTGTATCGCCAAATAAAGGGAGTAAGCATGGGAGCGTCTTGCGCTCCCACTGTGGCAAATGTATATATGGCTCAATTTGAGAGCATATATATATACAATGAAATAGCCCCGTTTTACGAGTCCATTAAACATTGGGCTCGATTTATAGACGACATATTCTTCATTTGGACAGGTGAAGTGGAACAACTATCTGAATTCCTACTATGGATTAATGAGTGTGATGTAAATTTAAAATTCACTGCTCACACCAGTCATAGTCACATTGAATTCTTAGACATTGAAATCAAAGCCAAGAATTATGAGCTCGAAGTAGATCTATATGTGAAACCTTCTGCAAAAAACACATTATTGCACTTTACAAGCTTTCATCCCAATAAACAAAAAGAGAGCATACCGTTTGGTCAGTTTCTCCGATTACGGAGAAACTGTACCAATATTACTGATTATGATCTGAGATCCGAAACTATGAAGGCTAAATTTATAGCACGAGGTTATCCTCATAGATTGATACGGGAGGCCTATAAACGCGCCCGCTTCTATGATAGGGATCATTTACTGGGTAATCAACCACCCAAACAATCTCCTGCGCTTGTGTGTGTCACTCGACATTCAATAGCGAATGAAAAAATGAATGAAAAAATTAGGCAGGCCGTATGTACTCATTAGAATATGCCAACTCGGAGGAAGATAATAAATTATCACGTCCAATGTTTGCCCACAGACGCAACAAAAATCTTAAAGATCAAATTGTTCATTCGCGCATGTCAAAAAAACACCTATTCAAACTACCCTTGATGATTCAATGCCATTAGTAGGTAACAATAAATGCACTCAATGTAAAGCCTGTGACACTGCAATAATCACAAAGAAGTTTATTCACAATTCGTATAATATTACTCTTAAATCATTTACTAACTGTAAAACCAAGAACATTATTTACCTGTTATTGTGCCCCTGCAATAAGGGTTATGTGGGTGAAACATCTAGGACTCTAGCAGTCCGATTGACTGAGCATCGCTCAGCTATACGCACAAAAAGATTCATGCTCCCTTAGTAAAACACTACTTAGAAGCAGGACACAATCATGATCAAATCAATTGGCTAATTCTAGAAAAATAAATGAAAAGACAGGCATAGATTCAGATGAAGTAAGGAAAAGAAGAGAAGTGTTCTGGATATTTTCCCTGGATACATTTGTACGAGGTTTAAATCTGGAAATTCCATGGGAACAAGCGATACGATATAACTGCTGAATCGATCGTTTGATCTTGATGGAATATCATATTTTCCCACATTGCCTAGTCTTAACAATTAATATTGACCCTAAGAATCATATAATGGTCGGAAATTTCATTTTCACTACCTACGTAAATATAAGACAATTAAAAAAACTGATTGTAAATAAAAAATATACAAATAATGGATCCTCTTAAAAATCATTGATCAAGATATATAAAAGAATTTACTCAACAACTCGTAATATAAGTTAAGATGATCGTATCTACATTACATAATAAATTCTATTAGAAAATTTATGTTAAATGAGTTAGGATCACCACATTTTCGTTGCAATAATTATATCAATTAGAATATTTCTATATACAGACAATAATAAAGTTTGGGTTCTCTATTCATGAGACTGGTTAGCTATTGTTTCATGGTACCCACTATGATTGGCCAGGAATAACCACGTGATAGATTCCATCGATTAATTTTTAATAGTTAATAAACTGTGTACTGTTCTCCGTGTGCTCATCGTGGCGGGGGGATGATTTATTTATTGTGAACCACACGTCTAAACATTAGAGTAATGATACATCGAGTTTGGTGTTCACGTAATAAACAAAGTCCCATTTCGCTTTCTATCCGATTTGCCATCCGCCGTCACATGACTTTGATCATGATTGGCCCGTGAACACCACGTGATAGACTCCGTGTATATTTTATGCGGAAGTGAGCATACCTTAGTGCAGTCTTCACGAGGAGATCGTGGCGTGCAGAGGCCCCACCATCCGCGATTTCAATGCTATCAAAACACAGTAAGTAGGCGTCAATTTGAAACGGCAAAATTTAGCGCTGTATTATCGATTTGGTTAGTTTTTTGTAGCGGTAGTTTATGGGTTGGCTATAAAACAGAGTGTATTAAAACATTATTGAGGTCATACCCTCGAGTTAGACTTTGACTCTAACACCTCCAATTAGCTTACGCTGAGGATTTTTATCGAGTTAGACTTTGATTCTGACTCCTCTAATTAGCCTACGCTGAGGATGTTCATCAGAGTGCTCATTTGGGGAAAAAATCATTTAACCCAATGCTGGTGCATCGCACGAAGTTAAGAACTAACTACTTACCTTACTATTGTCTGGCGAGTCAATATAGCGTTAGTCTATAGGTTGGCTGCAAAGTAGAGTGTCTTTGAATACTAATGCAGTTAAAACCTTAAGTTAGACTTTGATTCTGACGTTGTTAATTAGCTCATGCATATGTTACTTATTAGAGTACATTTTGAAATACTTAATCAGTTGCTGGTGCATTGCACTAAGTTAGGAATCAATTACTTACTTCATTTTTAAGCTGTATATACAGCCCCTTTTTCCTAGTGATATATTTCAAATTGTCTTTTCTAGATAATTCCACACAATAGCGGATATTTAATCGAAATGTAAGTATTTGAATTACTTGAAAATTAAATTGAGTTATAAACCAGAACTCTGATTGCACGTTATGTGCTAGTAGCTTTATAAAATACACGTATAAACTGTCAACATGTAAGGCTAATCATTACCTTTATTGTGCTCACAGTAAAAATCATAAGGACGGCACATATCGAGTGCGAAACCCGGTACATCATAAACCTATCTTGGATGTGAAAAACATTATTTAGCGTTGGAGACTTATAGCTAAGGTATTTATATACCTAACCGATAAATATATCGATTAAGAACATAAATTATACAAATTAAAACGAGGTATTTCATATCTTTACAGTTGGTCCTCTAATCAAGAATCAACCAATACCTCAAAGTGTTCATGCAGTAGCTGTCAATATCTGACGAGTCTACTCCGAGACATAAGGTTAACCTTTATAAATTTTCTAAATACGGATATTTTTTAGTAGATCACTGGGTGAATCTATTTATATGGAACTACCTAAATGAGGTGGTGGCTATTCCTTTTATTGTTTCTAATCTATCTTGCTACACACACTTCATCTTCTGGACAACTCACTAGTTCTTGCATGCATATAAATTGGTGACATTAATCTAGTCTTTTGCCTTGTTTTTTAAATTGTAAACATTAAGTAATGCACGCCCTCATGGCGGCACAATATGTATCATTGAGTGAGAACCTTGTATCTGAAATGTAATATATATACTTTATTCACAGATATCAAAAGTTAACATTTTGTGGCCCTTTTTCCTGACGAAGGCACAGTTGTGCCGAAACGCGCGTCGAAAACAACAGATTATTAAAATTCTGCCACATTGTTTATTTAAGATTCTTAGAAACCAATTGTCATTTATCATCAAATCATAAACAATGACATGTGTTTTTTAAATTGATTGTTAGTTACATGTTGTATGATTGAAGAGGAATGAATGAGTACAAATGGGTTGTTATTTTTAAAATGAAATCATAAAAATATTTTTATATTCTTTCTTGCTATTGTATATCAATAAAAATTATTTTTGTATAGCAAAACAGATATTGTTGGTTCTCCCTTTGTTTTCTATAAAGTTTATTCCATTTTTTGTGTTTATATTATTGTTGCCTTAAGTTTATACATTAGATTAACAAGCCCTGCCTTAAGGAACCTTACCCTATTAGCAGGGGGCCTCCATTTTTACAATATAAGGGTGATCTCACCACATTAGTGGGAAGAAGAAAGGGAGGCGCAGGGGCAGCTAAGGGGACCACAGCAGGTGTGAGGTGTATAACCCTAAAGGAAAAATAGTGCTTGCTTCTATCAGTGTGCATTTGCTCCTATCCCAGTACCTGGTTCCTCTCCGAGTTCACTATCAGCCGACCCAGTCTACTCTTCGGGCTCCGACCCCGCATCACCCCCTGGGTGTTCCCAGCTCTCCAACACCTTGGTCCACAGACCTGCTATTGGGCATCTCTGCACCCTTCATGCATCTTCTCTAAGCAAGACCTGCTCTTATTATGCTAATGTTGGCTGCCAGTATGCCACAACTGGACAACATTTGTCCAGGAGGACCATTATTATTCCATTGCCACTATTATACCTTCAATGGACACATGTGCCAGAGCTATACTCTGGGATCTGTAATCCTTGTATAAATGGCAGTTACTAATTTCTTTATAATCAGCAATTTGTGATGCCAAGGCGCCGATTGTAAATAAGATGTCAGAACTCGACGATTATAAGGTTATTACAATCGAATTCTGACTTCGCAGTGCCTGTTGCCAGAGTCGGCAGCCGAGGTGAAAGGCAGGTCAGGTCACGGAGCATATTTAAAGCAGCTGTTTAAAGCAACAAAATGTACGTTGCTTTTCTTTCTTCTGCTCTATTTCAATACCTTACTATGACAAGGAGAGAGAATGTTTGTTTATTTTTTGCGCTTCTTGAATGAACAAAAGCAAGAATCTTTCTGCATGTTTCTACACATTACGAGCAACCTCAGTTTTTTTAAAACCGACTTGTTTTAAATGGTTTCTAATATCTGTTGCAACAAATATCTAGCAGATTTTTGGTGTTTAATTTTGCGCTAAAGGTTTTATTTTTATTCTTCATGTTTGTAAACATGCTTGCTCCTTCATATGAAGGAGCTACACACCAAGGTTTTAAGTAGTTTGTGGGAAAGGTGATAGTGTGACTATTTATTATATGGGATAACGTACCCCCTGGCGTCCATGATAAGGATATTGCAAGCCACCTCGGAATTCCATTACCTTACATTCAGCCTTGCTAGTCTATATGGCAATGGGACTCCTCTGTGACTTGCAATATCCTTATAATGTACAGCAGGGGGTACTTTATATCAGATGCACACACCTACACCTTTAATGTTCTCAGCTCTGCATCCATACCCTTCTGTACTCCACTCTTGGGCTCCTTCAGTCCCACACTTCAGTGGGGTAGCACTGGTTACTGCTCAGGCTACCCCTGGCACTCTTCTTTTATGGGCTTGTTTTTCAGACCCATAATGTGACGGGTAGAGCAGGGCCCACTACATGGCCTGTCTCCTTGTGAAGTAACAAGATTAGAGTCAGAATGCCAAGTGGCAGATTTCATAGGCTGACACTGTGTGTAAATGACTCTATTTGTGAGGTCCTGACATTGGTTTGGCTTGTTGCTATTTTAAGAATCTCGAGATGAGCAGTGCCGTCTTTAATATGCACAGACCCTCTAAGTACAATACAGGGCGCAGCTTTACATCCAAGTACTACTTCAATGGGGCTGGTGAGATACCAGTAGCTTCCTAGGTACCCATTGGAGACCCCTGGTCCACAGCCACCTCCACCACCCCTGTCTTAATGCAGTAATTTTGATAAACTAAAACTTATACCTACATTATTTATATCATGCCAAGAAGACTTATACCTGCTTGGTATCGTCACATTATTGAATAACTTGCCCTCTAGATCCATCGATAGTTGCATTTTCAGGTCCTGATAAATCTGAATGCATGCTCTTATATGTAGAAATTAAAACACCTGCTCCTCTATAGAATAGTAGCGACCCAACTTCTGTCTGGGAAGATCTGTTTTGCCTTCATATCCACTTGTTTCCACACTTGGCTGGCATCATCTTTAGTTCGTCTATCCTGCTAGCAATAAAAAAAGAGCTAGGACACGACGAATGGTGGCAGCGGCATAACATTTTCTTTTTTTTCTTTTTTTTATAAACTTTTAGGCATGCTACACAGCAGCATAGCTAAAACAATATTGATTGAGCCAATGCCTGGGGAAGGTGAGACCTATTGGCTTTGCCAGTGCTTGTTGAGTGGTGTGTAGTTCTCTGAACACTGTGTGTATGTTGCTTTAAATTAACTGATCAATACAATACATCCAGAATGATTCATTTTAGTATCTTTGTTTACCAATCTGTCCGAGTCATATTGCTAATGGGCTGTTATGTTTGAAATTCCTGGAGCAAATCGCTGTCTATGAGATGAATTGGCTTTTTAAGATGATGTTTAACAGTTGCCTATATTATCAGGATACAGATTTTAAAGGTAAACACAGTTGTACGTGGCCAAAGACCGAGGGCTCTGTTCTTAAGGCTTCTGGCAAGCCGCACCAGAGAGATCACTCTTTTGAGCAGTAACCTCATGTGGTTGCATTTGATTTAATCTACCTCATAAACATACGCTAATAAAATGTGTTTTTTTTGTAGCCACATCCATAGTATATTCGAAATGCTGAGTTTATCAAGCGTACTCGTCTCATTGCCTCTTGGACACTGTAATTTATAGTCTCTGGATACGTCGATCCTCTACGGTCTGTATAAAACCCCCTATTCAGCGTCCTCTATTCTCTCTAAAAACGGATTCCTGAAAATTGTAGATCCCACCTTTAGTGGTGTTCGTCCTGGTGGAGTCTGTCACTGTTACTTTGACATCCATATAAACGGGTGCAAGCTCGGGCTCGCTTTTAAGTGTCAGGTGCTCATCTCTGCAGTGGTCGCGATGTCTGTCGTGCACATCAAGCAACTAAACAATTTTGCAATCCCCGGTCTATCTGCTCACACCTCCTGTACTTGCAGCGCGCACTGACCTCATCCGAGTATGTGTCGGTTCTGGCACATCACACAGGAATCCCTTCCAACACATACTTTTACTTCCTCACACGAATTGTAGCCTGCAACCGCTCATAGTCAAGGCACTTGGATTTAGTAATCTTGCCAAACAAGTTCCCAACCCAGGAAGCAGCATTAGGGTGACATTAAGTGTTTTTTAAGTACTGTAAAGTTTATTCTTGATGCTGCAAGTTTTAGGCGTAGCTATCAATAGTCTAGTAGGTGCAATGGCACCGGGGACACAAGGATCTGAGGAGCCTATTGCTCGTAGATTGTCTCTTTTTTATTATTCAAATAGGAAATGCAGGGCCCAATTCCTTTGCTTGCATTAGGACCCTTTGCTACATCACTGCATCAAGTAGTGAAGGTACTCTCTAATTCAGTGGCGTTTAAAGCTGCCAGTGCCCTCCAAAGGCTTTTCATACTTTCTCATGTTGTGAATGTTCTCAAAGTAGAGTGTCTATTTTATCACACATTTAGTCTGTCAGCACCCTCAGTTTTATAATGTGTGTTGAACTTTTGGTAAGGAGAGTCTGAGTGCGCCCCGCCTCCATTTACGTTCCTGTTGACTAGATGTGATTCATGCTTTTTGAATGCCTCTTGTAAGGTTTGGTGTGTTTTTGTGCCGTGTGCTAGGCGTACATGATCTGGCTTTGTGGATCATCACAGTTGCCACAGGTGTGGTGACTGCTTGGAACATAATCAGGAAACCTGCTGAGGTGACACTGTACTGCTCTGTCTTTGAGGTAAGAGCATATTGCTGCGAAGGAAAACGCAACTGGCTTCCAGAGAGAGGTTTTGAAAAATGGTACATATGTTTGCGCTCCCGCTGTTATAATGTGCAGATAGTAGAGTGCATTCTTGGCAGTGCTCTGGTGTTACCAAATCTGCATCTCTCAAGTCGTGCTGGATCATATTTCAGCTCGCAAGTGTTGCCAGTGCTGGATGAGCAACCACAATGTGTCATGCAGTGGAGGTCTGTACAAGAAGATGTGGTTTGGGTGAACAGGAGCGGCAATGTGTCATGCAGTTGAAGTCTGTACAAGAAGGTGTGGTTCCGGTGAAGAGCAGCTGCAGCGTGTCGTGCAGTGGAGGTCTGTACAAGGTGTGGTTCGGGTGAAGAGCAGCCGCAATGTGTCATGCAGTGGAGGACTGTACAAGAAGGTGTGGTTCGGGTGAAGAGCAGCTGCAGTGTGTCATGCAGTGGAGGTCTGTACAAGAAGGTGTGGTTTGGGTGAAGAGTAGCTGCAGTGTGTCATGCAGGGGAGGTCTGTACAAGGTGTGGTTCGGGGGAAGAGCAGCTACAGTGTCTCATGCAGTGGAGATCTGTACACGAAGGTGTGGTTTGGGTGTAAAGTCTTGTTGGGTATCAATAATGATGGCACAAGTGAAACATCTTGCAGGGTAAGAATGTGTGAAGCCTATCATTAAATAGCACATTCCTTCCTCTGTGAGTAAGATGGGGACCAAATCGTGCACCTTATGGGCTAGAAATGCAAGCAGTTGCCTGACCTGTTGGGGATGCTATACATAGAGCAGACATTAAACCGGTTTCAGGGAAAAAGTTTGACCCGTCCCTCCCCAGAAGTCTAGGTCTCGAGTCAGCTACTGTCTCCCCAAGGAGAGGATAAAGGGTAGCAAATGTAGTCTTCTAGTTTAAATTACCCCAGTGATCTATGGCACCATCCTACTCTCCCAGTACAAAATACCATTCTTTGACTAACTTTAAAAGCATTTCTCCTTTTTAATGCCTGCTTTCATGTGTCGTTTATTTTTTGATGCAAAGCAGTGTCTACTATTGTTAGTAGATAATGTTTTTCATCAGAAACCATGGGTGGTTTCATGGAAACGCCTGTGTACGACCCATGGAATGCCCCCTCGATGCAGAGTAACACAAACACTGCTTTGCGTTACTTTCAGGCAACATTCCAGTGGAAAACAGGTTTTACATTGGAAAGTAAATTTTAAAAAACATTTTGCGCAGGTTTGCAAACCCAGGGCAAAATGATTGTTAATTTGGGTCTAAATGTGAGCAGGAATGAGTTTGGGTGAGGCAAATTGTGAAAAAAAGGGAGGTATAATGCTCCACCACTTTCAAAGATCACCATTCCCTCTGACGCCAATACTAACTGACAAGATGCGGCCTAAGCTGACAATTTTGAAACTGGGGAACGAGGTTTGAATCCCAGCGTCAACTCAACATCCTGCGATCCTGGGCAAATCACTTCATTTGTGGGGGTGTGTGGGGGGTGACATCTGTGTTTGGATATGGACTCCAGATTAAAACCACATTTCATATCTACAGTTCTTAGTCTTCAGCTGTTAAACTAGAAAAAGCCACTCTCTTTGCTGCATCGTTTTTGTTTCATTTTGTCACTAATTCAACCTAATCGCTTCTCCATGAAGGAGGTTGTGCATTTGAATTTTTTCTGTGCAGTTCGTCATTCTTTTACTTCTACTTGAACTTTATGCCCTGCTTCCAGCACCTCAAAAGAATCGTTAGTGTGCAGTTCTTTTTAGTTGAAGTTGATTTTGAGCTGTTGAAGTTCGAAGATGACTGACTGTGTCTTGGGATCTTGATCCATCTTCATGTTTTGTAGTGGCACCAGAGGAACAGATCGAGTGAGGTGCATTTGAGGAGTGCCTCAAATGTTGAAGGCAGACTTGCCGGTCATGTGTGAGCTGTGTAGTAGCAGGTTCCCGCTCAGCTCCCCTGCACTCAAAACTAAAGTATTTTTGCATAATAGTAAGGGCTTGAGTGCTGTCCAAAGCAGTCTCTGCTGAGTCCTGTGCGCTTAAGGTTATAGGGTCTGACAAGGTAACAAGCATGGAAGAAGCAAGCAAAGAAAGCGGAAGAGACATTACTGAAAAAGAGACGACAAATCAATGGTCTCCCACCGAGTGGAGTTGAGAGAGAGGTTATTTTGTTCAGTGTGAATGTTCGCTGGCAGACTAAATAGCGTTGGAAAATATATCTCTGGAAATGCAGCTCGAAGTTGCCCGGTCAAAAGAAGTTGAGGCAGCGCATTACCTCTGGACATTGCTCCTGATCTTCATGCAGTATGTACTTCTAAATTAATATGAAGACGTCATTTTTACTTTTAACCCCCCCCCTCCCTCACCCCCTTCCTAATTTAAATGGGACGAACAGGAATCACAAGAGTAAATGTCCGGACCGCAGTGCATCCGATTGTTGCGTTTTCGTTTCTTGGGGAACTGTCTTACTTTACTGTGATCTCATACTAATAGCAAGGTTTTGCAAAGACCGGACCCTCGGAGAATGGATTTAGTATGTTTATTTGTAACATACAACGGCCCTCGATGGTCTGCCAGCTGCTCCTGATCCAACTGCTCACATAACTATTCCAGAACCCCCTTACCTCACATGGAGCCAGTTGCCAGGAAGCAGCAAGCATTCCATAAGGAATGTATACAATGAAATACAGTGAAAGATAACATTAAGGAGATACAACATAGCTCCCTTCTTAACCAAAAAAAACAATAAAAATAAGCACATACAAATATCATAGGATAACACTCCCTTCTAAACAAAAAAAAACTTAAGAACATACATAATCATCAAGATATTTAGGTTTAACTCTGACACGAGAGGAACGATCACCAATAGAAATTCCTCCCCTTCTTGACATTGGAATCAACATTGGTAAAATGATGCTGAAATGGCATGGTAGAATCAATTACAATTTCATCCTGTGGAATTTCTTGACCAACACTGGAATGAGAACTCCCAGAATTTTGGAGCTTCAACCATTCCTTTTGCTCCGTGGCATTACAAATTGATAGTTTTCTGGTATTCCACCAATTGCCATCTGCCAATTTCACACAATTACCTTTCACATATACAACTTTCTTAGGACAGGACCATTTAGAAGCACCCTTTTTTGCTTTGTCACCAGCAAAAACTCTCACAAACATACCAGACTTGAAAGAGAGGCTAGGTTTGAGAATCCTCATGTTGTGTCTTTGTCCATACGTATTTTGGTATTTCTTGACTCTTGTCTTGCATACTCTCATGATCAACAATGCGCTTACCAGCCTTGTTCATCCAGGCAGGCACAGCTACCGTACAAGGTACCTTTCCTTTGAGTAAATTGAAAGGAATTTCTTTAGTGACCGAATGTGGAGTGGTTCTATAACACCATAATCTATCCTTGACTTGTTGTTTGCAATTTAATTCACTTTTACATGCAAGTTGTATGCACTCCACAAGCACTCTATTAAACCTTTCAACTAAACCATTTCCCCATGGATGATAAACGGGGGTCTTGGTATGCTTAATACCCCAAGTATCTAGGAATTTTTCGAAATCTCCAGAAATGAACTGAGGACCATTGTCGGAGACAATTTCAGCAGGACACCCATCTCTTCTAAAAATGTCCTCACAAAAAGATATTATGACATTGGCTTTCACCTCCTTTACAAATGCTACCTCAGGCCATTTAGAAAAATAATTGACCATAATAATGGCGAATCTGTCATTGGTGCCAAGAATTTCAAAAGGCCCACAAATATCGATGGCAGGTTTTTCCCAGGGTAACATAGGCAATGGTAAAGGATCAATGGTAGTCTCTTGAGTAGAATGAGACTTATCACTAACAGCACAAGCAATGCAATTACGTACAAATCTTTCGATCTAGGTGTCAATGCCTGGCCACCAGAAATCTTCTCTGATGCGTCTTTTCATAGCTGACATGCCAATATGACCTTCATGCATAAGTCTTAAAAGTCTTTCTCCTAATCCTTGAGATACAACCAATCGACACCCTCTCCTTACAATGTCATTCACAATGGCAAACTCTGACCAAATAAGCTTGAAAGACCGTAATGACTCGGGATGTAATTTCCAACCTTGAACATGACCTAGAGCCTCAACAAGATTTTTGATAGCGTGGTCCTCTTCGATGTCAGATTTCCATTCTTCCTCAGAAATTGCACCACACACATCATTAATTTCCGCTACCATCCACTCATCCTCATCTTCAGATTGCACACATTCTAATGGCAATCTCGACAAACAATCAGCAATTACGTTTTTCACACCCGGAACATATTTCACATCAGAAGAGAACTCTTGTAAACGGTAAAGCCATTTGGCTATCCCAGGTGTAGCTCTACCTGCACCCCTCGTGGAAAACAAATCCACTAATGGTTTGTGATCCGTACCTAGTATGAATTTGATGCCCCACACAAAAATCCGAAAATGCTGAACACCCCACCAACAAGCTAAGGCTTCTTTCTCAACTGTAGAATAAGTATGCTCAGCACCTTTCAACGTGCGTGAGGCAAAGGCTACAACTCTTTCCTTGCCTTCATGTATTTGTATTAATACAGTACCAAGACCGTGATTACTGGCATCGGTAGAGATTATGGTTTCATCATCAGGGTTGAAAGGTTTTAAACACACAGCACTTGCTTTAGACCTCTTTATGGCATCAAAAGTTAACTGACATTCATTGGTCCACACAAATTTCACACCTTTCTTCATGAAATTTCTTAACTCTTGATCTTTATCTGTGAAATGATTAACAAATTTAGAATAATACTTCACAAGACCAAGAAATGACCTAAGTTGGTCTTTGTCAGCAGGAGGAGGCGCTTATTCAATGGCCTCTACTAAACTGGTCTTATGTTTGACACCTTCCTTAGTAAGAGTGTGGCCCAAATATTCTACTTCAGACACACCAAATTTAAATTTTTCAAGCCCAATGGTGAGCCCAGCATCCAACAATCTCCTTAAAACTTTTTCCAAAATTATGTCATGTTGTACTGTGGAGCAGATTAATTAATAACCTGCTGGTGCAGGGATCACCACTTCGCCACGGGTTCTTAACAAGTAAGGAGGAATCGACACTGGAGCGAAGTCAAACCATAGGTTATTTATTAAGCATTCATGAATGGGTCTCCATCCGACAAGTACCATCAAGATACCCAAGGAGAGAGCACACTGCATGATGGTTACATGGGTTTTTATAGCAAGAGATCACAAACAAGGGACGCCCAGAGGTAAATGGAGCTTTGGGAAAAACACACAAATGAGGTAAGGCGAGAATCGACAGCCTCAGTGTCTTGTGCAATTGCTACGTCCTAAGACTGAACAACAAGAGATGTTATCTGAGTAGACTTTACTTGCGGATTAACCATTGCCTGAAAACCCTCGAGCAGATTGCTAGCTGTTCTTTTGCGCTGACTCTGCATGTTTACACAGCCTACAATGTCCCAACCTAAATCCTTTACTCATGTTTATACAGATGAGGTGTTAAGGATAGAACCAGGCTGAAAGTAGGGCAGGGGTGAAAATGGATGAAGCACAGCTTAATTAAAAACGAAAGAATCAGATTTTACATTTCCACAGTCCTTCCTTTTCAGCGGTGCTGAATCCATTCTAAGAGGTACATGTATTAATCGTGTACATTAATATTAATAAATTCGTGAATTTCAGTATGCATCATCATTTCTCTATTCAATTCATGAATATTGACTGGGGAAGGTTTAATACTACTACAAATATTTATGCAGGTGGTGCATATCATAGGGGCACATTGAATGCAGCAGCAGCAAGTTAGAAAGATGGCTCCTATAATTACTATTCCCATCAATATTTTCCAGCCCAAAGTAGAAAACATACCCCAAAGCCATTCTGACCAAGTCCATGTTCCTTTTTCCTGGTGTATTTCTGCAGCTATTTGGTGAAGCTTTTGTGTGGCTCAATTAATATTAAGGGTGTTTTATGTAAATATTGAACAAATGTATTGTGCTTATATATTTGGCAGTGTGAATCCTTAAAAGAGGACAAGGTGAAGTGATAATGTTCAGATGCGGTAGGAGTAGGGGGCACTAGGCTATGAATAGGCTAATATGTTTCAAGCCTCCAAAATAGACCCAAAAATCCCAATACTAACAATAGAAAACATATAAATATCCTATTTTTCTCCTTTTAATCAAAAACTGTCAGCTTTTAGCGGGGGCATTCGAGGCAAGTACTTCTATTCCTTCTAATAGGTCAAAAAGACACCTTCCCAAAGAGCCTTAATGGCAGATCGACAACTCTACCCATTTCAACCTAATCTATATACAAATACCTATTTCAGAAGAACACTTAACACTATTCCCTATACTGATCTTTTATATTCAACCTGTATGTTTCTTAACCTTCCTTCCTCTTACTGTAGTATTTGTTGTTTGATTGCCAAGGTAACAAAGAGTAGCGTAACGATCAGCCAGAAACAGAGCAATGTAATCTCAATTCTCCCAAAATTCCCTCACTACACTATCCGAGAGCATTAAGTCCCAAGTGTCTTTTGCTTCAAAGCCTCACTGGCAAGCTTATGTACCGGTCTGGACGTTGGCGGTCTTGACCACCGGCATGGGTTGCTACCTCTCCAGAGATAGTTTCTTCAATCAAAGTCTATAGTTCTTTTCGGCCCTTGGCTGCATTTCGTATCGGGGCTGAACAATGTCAGGATGTTCAAACAGAATCTGTTCATCTGGGTCAGGCATGATGGCAGCAAGTTGTTGTTCCAATGACACCACTTCACCATGTTTCAAAAAGATCACCATCCCCAAAAGGCACTTGCTGAGAGATCTGATCATATTCAAAATCCGGTATTCCTCTTGTTATCCACTGATCATATGGCAAAGGGAGTGGTGCTTGCTTTCTCCACATCACTGGCATAGATCCAATGTCTGTGCCCTGTGCACTTAACAGCAGTCTGAGTGGTGAAGAGAACTTGCACTGACCTCTGAAACTGTTGGGTAAAGACGCAGTCTCTAGGCCTCAGCTTGTGACCTGGACCTTTAAGACTGGGAGAGAGACTGGCCTTCACCTGTGAATGGATCAAATGCAAATCTTTGGTCAACACAGTAATCAACAAGAAAGGTCAATTCAATATCAGATTGTCCTTGATCTTGGTACACCCTATACATTTGCTGGCCTCCCCATAACCACATCAACTGGTTGCAAGACCTCCAAGGGCAGATCTGGGGGTGCAAAATATCCTGTTGAAATGGGGTACCTTTTGCTGTGCTATAAGTATGGCACATCATGCACCTCTTGACATAGAACTCTGCCACCCTGGGAATCAGATTATTGAACCATACATGATCTGACGTGGCCACTATTCCTTTAGCACTGATGTGGGCTGAACTGTGGCCCATGGTAACAATAGCATTCACATAACAATTTGGAAGCATTCATCTTTGCTTTCCTGACAGATCTATCCAGCATCCTGACGCCCATATCTTTTACACTGTTCCTTCTCTTCCTCCGTAGCTTCTTCCTGTACTTCCCTAATGCAATCTAGAGTCTGATTAAACATAGGCACTTCTGGTGTCCATCTAGCTGTCCCTACAATATACATTAAACTATACTCTAAATAGGCTGTTCGTTTAGCTGTTTCATTGGCAAAAGTATTTCCCTGTATTACCTCATCTATAATTTTCTTGTGGACAAAACATTTAACAATAGCAACTCTTTTTGGTAACATCAAGGTATCCAGTATCTTTACTATTCATTCCCCATACAGTATCTTATCACTATGCAAAATAAAAAAGCCCCTCTTTTTTTCTAGTCGTCCGAATGAGTGCGCAACTCCAAAGGCATATACATTGATATTTACAGTCAAATGTTTACTTAATTCACAGGCTCTAGTCAAAGCTGTCAGCTCCACAGATTGCACTGACATTTGTTGTATTTTACATAACTCAACCACAGATTTCACGGAAGTAACTATATAGGCCGCTGTACTAGAGCCATCAGGTAGTTTGTAACATGAACCATCCACGGACAGTTCCCCTAGTGGGTCAGATATAGGGGTATCTGTCAGGTCTACCCGTCCCTTAGTCTCCTTCTCAGTAATAAATATGCAATCATGCTTCTCATCTTGTTGGGACTCAGAAAGGGGCAGTACAGTGGCTGGATTCAAAATGTTACAACATTTCAGAGTGATGTTTGGAGCAAAAAGTGTCAATTCATACCCTGTTATATCGCACTGGTCAGGTGCTGGGTCTGAATTATTTTTTTTTTTTAGATATCCACTAAATGTGGTACCATAACTGTCAAATTGTGACCTTAAATATACATTTCAGATTGCTTTATCGCAGTGGGGTCCAATGTGGAGGAGAAATATGCGCATGACCTATTCCTTCCTACATGGGACCGTGCCAAGCTACAACCATCTTTTGCATGCACAAATTTGTAATAATCCGGTTTTACCTAAAGCAGGAGCATTACATAAAGCATTTTTCAATTGCAAAAAGATAGCTTCACACTGATTAGTCCCAGGAAGCGGCATGCATACGTGCTTTAATGTTAAAGCAAGAAGGAGTTTTGCAATTAGTGAAAAATTTGGTAATAAACGCACAGATATTAGATTGTCAGTGGTTTCTGCAAGTTCTGCACCAATTATATCCTATGTTGGTGTAGCGTCTTACCCCCTTTGACAGGAGGAGACCTAAATAGGTAACCTTCTGTTGACAATACTGTAATTGGAAAAAAGATACTTTGTCCCAAGGAGGCTAAGTGATGCAATAATTTCACTGTAGTCTGTTTGCAACCTTCTGCTGCATTGCTATGTCTCCAATGAGTGGCTCGTGAGCTACCAATAGATTACCAGGTACCTGTGAGTAGCTCTCCTATGTACAGTCCAACCTGTATTTTAAAACATAAAACTCACGCATTCAAGACAACATTTCTTTTGTGTTTTCACAACTCATAAACTGATGTCTACAGAAAAATAGTTGACATTTTGAAAATGTACTTGCAGCTATTACTTCAGTTGGAGATATTTATTACTCATAATTATATCTTAGCGCAAGGGAGTATTGCAGCTATTGTTTGTATCTAGTACCCATGTAATATTTCAGTTCAAATTCTCAAAGCCTTTTTTTTTTTTTTTTACTGCTGAAAACCCTGGCTAATGCACTAATGTGATCACTACTGATACTCTTGGATGAGGTGGTCACTTTTTCATAACTGGTGACTTTTGTTACAGAAAATGTTGGAGACCCTTGTACTAACATTCAGTTGTTGTGGAATAGGGCTTTGAACGGGGATGCCAGAAAATCCCACAGGTGTATTAACTTTACCTGAGAAACAACAGGATATTGAGGGACTACTATCCTGTTACTTTCTCTCAAATCAATTCTAAATCAATAAACTTTTATCCTGTATTCCATCCCTTCTTTTAAGGACAGGAAGAATAGGGCTATTACATACATTAGAGGAAACTTCCTCAAAGTGAGTAAAGAAATCAGGGACGGACTCGCCCTGTCTTTGCTTACAAGCAGTAAGGAGCGTCCAATATATTTTCCGTGTCAGAATTATCGTCTTTATATAAGTTGGTATGTTGCCAGAGAGGTCCAATATGAGCTGATTGGGTTTTTTTTTTTACCAGGCTTCCTATCAGTTTCAGCTGCTATTATGGCAGCCCAGTCTCTTCCCAAATCAACAGCATGATCCTGTTTCCGGGTATGTCGCCACATATCTGGTGGCAGGATCATACCAAAGAAAAAAACATATCAATATCTGCTAAAGTCATGATACAGGAATCAATGGCTGCCTGTACATCCTCATAAAATCCTCTAGGATTTTTCCGTATGTCTGGTAAAGAGGCTTTTAGAGTGAGTACATCCGTCCTTTTCCAGGGCGTATATATCCAATTATACAGAAAATGGGCTCTAGCATCAGCACTATTTGGGTCATCATTGTCTGCATTCCCTCTTCCAGGAATGAACTGTGGCGCAGCTTCCCTTATAGGTCTTATTCGGGGAGAGGAAGAGAGTTCATTACGGTATCCAGTTATCGTTGCTATGGCAGTATTAATTCTATTTACAGGGAAGACCCCTATCTGACACTGTCTATTAATAGCTCTAACATCATCTGGGCCATTTTATCCTGTAGTCATCTCCCATTGAACCATAAGTTGATGAGAAAGCTTATTTATCAGACAAAGAAGTTCGCCCTCTGAAAAATCCTATATCTGATCTATTTTTTCTTCTACTTCCATTTCTAAATCACTCAACCAATTTAATACCATCAACCTTATCGCGTCCTGATGAAACTAAAGTACAGTAGAATGAAGAATTCGAGGGGTGGAGATACAGGAAGTACGGGATCATCAGTCATTTCAGGTGCAGTGGCCTGGGATGGGGGGGTAAGGGATGTACCGGTACTGGTTGGAAAAATAGGGAGCTGGACAACCACAGGCAAAAGAGGTGGAGCCGGGGGCACAAGGGGTCGACATTTGGTGGTCCAGGGGGAAGAGGTGTTAAGGGTACATATAGGGGCGGGGGTCATTTGATCAGTAATCCATCAATATCTGAATCCACATCTTTTTGGTGGACCTGAACTGCTACTGTTGGTCTAACTATATATTCCTTAGATATTAATAATCTATGCTCTCTATCTAAACATTCCTTTTATCTCCTGAACTTCCTTATCCTTCAATTCCTTATACTTCTGATACTGTCTTCCTTTCCTGCTTCCTTTGTACCTTCTCTGCCTTGAGCTGCCGCTCCTTCACTTATTTCCTCCACATACGCAAACTGTCAAACATAGCTGGCCTAACTTTTTTTTTTTTTTTTAAACAATTGTTTCTCTAGATACTCGAGTTTGTGAGGGTCCATGGTTCCCTCTAGTGGCCATTGCAACTGGGGATCCCCTTTTGTATATTTGTTCCACAATGCATTATACATGATGGGACAAATACCATATTTGATGTACATCTCAAAATTCGGCGTACCTTCTGGTGGCGCCGGCTGACTTGCTTCCAAAATGCTCTGCTTATCGCAGCAGCAACAACAAAACTTCCAAAGCGTACTAAGTACAGGCATGTTATATAAGATATAAAAAACTTATAAATGGAGAGAAATAAAAAAAAATCTCACATTACCTGTAAGGAAAAAATGTTTAGTCAAAATAGCAAGCCTCAAAACAGATTCCAAATACCAAGACAACTTCTAACCGAATGAACCAGTTCAATACAGATTTACCTTATGTGTAGTCTTCAACTCCCACCTGTCGATCCTCCCTGATCCAAAAAAATTGACCGGCCGAAGGCCCCAGTCAAGGCCAGCAGCCGCCAGGAAGATCAGAGTCGGAGAGCTGAAAAATCACCTTGGACCATGAGCAACACTAGTCTCTTCAGGTGGGGCGCCCCTCAGTGAAGTTAATCTTACTGACCCGATCTCCTCTCCTGGTCCAACTGCAAGCCCTTGATGGGGCCCAACGTTGGGCGCCAATTTGTGGAGCAGATTAATTACTAACCTGCTGGTGCAGGGATCACCACTTCGCCAGGGGTTCTTAACAAGTAAGGAGGAATCGACACTGGAGCGAAGTCAAACCATAGGTTATTTATTAAGCATTCATGAATGGGTCTCCATCCGACAAGTACCATCAAGATACCCAAGGAGAGAGCACACTGAACGATGGTTACATGGGTTTTTATAGCAAGAGATCACAAACCAGGGACGCCCAGAGGTAAATAGAGCTTTGGGAAAAACACACAAATGAGGTAAGGCAAGAATCGACAGCCTCAGTGTCTTGTGCAATTGCTACGTCCTAAGACTGAACAACAAGAGATGTTATCTGAGTAGACTTTAGTTGTGGATTAACCATTGCCTGAAAACCTTCGAGCAGATTGCTAGCTGTTCTTTTGCGCTGACTCTGCATGTTTACACAGCCTACAATGTCCCAACCTAAATCCTTTACTCATGTTTATACAGATGCGGTGTTAAGGATAGAACCAGGCTTGAAAGTAGGGCAGGGGTGAAAATGGATGAAGCACAGCTTAATTAAAAAACGAAAGAACCAGATTTTACATTTCCACAGTACAACATCAAGCCCCCACACCAACACATCGTCTTGAAAAACTAAAGTGTTCTCTACACCAGATAAAACCTTCTGCATTACTCTTTGGAAGACAGCAGATGCAGAAGCAAGTCCAAATGGCATACGAATGAATTGAAACGCCCCCTCTGGAGTAATAAAAGAAGTAAGGTGCCTGCATTCTTCGTGTAAAAGAACCTGATAGTAGGCACTGAACAGGTCCAGTGTGGTAAAGCATGCACCTCCTTCTACACTGGTGATGGAGTGAGGTTTGTAAAAATACATCCTCATGAAATTAAGAAACCCCATAATGATGTATTAACTGCATGAACTAACCAACCCTGAATGCACACATGCACACAGAGGACAAACACATTTTACATAATATACTAAACCATAATGGCATAAGTACGTATTAATTGTTTGCGCTTTGGAAAATCGTACTAATGCATGTTTATGCTATGTTGCACATTGCACATTTTGCATGTTGTGCACAAATAACGAGAAGTTGCTTTAAATTAATAAGCTTTTGCTAGGAATTAATTAATACAGGGTGGGAGGTAACCATAATGGGTTTTATTTTATGAATTAATACTCTTTTGTGTTTATTTGCTTTAGTATGAAATTGGGCCTGCATGAAAATGGCCTCTTGTCCGAGCCAGCATGCGGTTGTCTTGGTTGATACGAAGAACGCATGCGCGGAATTGCTTGCCTGCCTACGAGCAGCAGAGTGCACCAGCTGATGTAATCCGTGTGAAGGCCATGTTGACCTGTGTCCTATTGTTTATGTGCCAAGATGCGACGGCGACTGTGGGAACTGCCATCCCTCCGTGCAATTCGAATGTGAAGCAGATATCATAAAATGAAATGTTGCAAAATGTATAACTAATAACGTTAGTAGTATACGAATGTATTTATCTTTAATACTTCCTTTGTCAAAACCGGTATGGGATGGATTTGTGAGGAGAACATGATGAGGCGACCCTAGCATCTTTTAGGACAACCAATCACAGGACGAGTTTCTACTGATACTGCAACATTGTAAGATAGTGAGTTAGGCATTAGACTATAATTGATATCCCAATTGGGGGTGTGTCGAGAGATTGGCGGATCAGATCAGAACGCACAGAACATAGAGAGCGAAGCGCACCAAGACCGAGAGAGCAGACCAGCACTGAGCCAGAGAAACCTTAGGTACGAGAACGTTGCGGGAGTGCTTGGGAGGAGACTGCGTCCGAGGAGAACTAGATTAAGGTAGATTGAATTGGGAGATTATTTTTGTTTGTCAGTCTATGGCAATCCTTAGCTGCATCTGTCCTGTTAACTTTGCCCTCTGAGCCTATCTCTGAGGACCCTTGCCACAACCTCGGCCAAGGAAGTGGTTTTCCTGATTCTTTGATGGGTATCACCCTCCTTAAATGCTGTATTTTTGCAATATTTCTGCAAGTGTTTATGCTGTACCTTATCTTCCCCATTCCTATGCACGCTTTGATGTTGATTCAAATGATTCATTTTAATTACATTGCTTGATAATTTGTTCTCTTATATGTAATCTTGTGTGTGCACTGACAATCTAAAAATCTGAGCATTTAATAATTAAGATAAAATTTTAACCGAATAAATGACTCTGTGGTTATTTAGTTAAGTATTAAAATGTTTAGTTAAACATAGTCACCATCAACTCTTCAACTAATGGTCCATCGACCAGAAGAAGACAGTTGAAATTACGAATAGTTAGGGATTTATATAAATGTTCTTAATGTGAAGTATAGTACGGTACGTAATAAAACTGACAAATTAAACCCCCAAATCCAGCGCCCGAATTCAGGGATCATTTATAGGTAATGTGTGATGGGCCCCGTTGTTTGATGAACAATTTCTGTGTGAAGAGATTTCCCTGGTCCCTGGTTTTATGAATTAGGGGTTGCGCTGGATCACTGGCTAGCATTTCATTGATTCGAGGGAGAGGATGGCGATGATCCATTTTTTTCTCACTAGATTTAGCATGATCCTCCCTCTTGATCTGTTTACCAGAATTGTTTATGCTATGAACTGACTCATCTTGGACATCTTTTTTAGAAGAATTGGTACCCAATTCTTTTACATATCTAGACGTGTTTTCCATTCTCCTTGCTACCTCAATGGTTCTTTCTAGTGTAGGATCTTTCATTCCTAACAATTTCTCTTGAACTTTGACATTATATAATCTGTTAATCATTTGATCTCTGATTAATTCATCTCTCAGATCTTTAAACTTAGTTGACCGCTAACTTCCTTAAATTGGCCACGAACTGCTCTATTGATTCACCCTGTAATTGAGCCCGTGAAAAGAATTTGTCTTTCCACTACTAAACTAATTTTCTTGCCAAAATGTTCTTCTAATGCCTTCAACACAATTTCATATACATCTACTTCACTATCTCCACTACTGTTACCACTTTCACCCCCTTCTTCAGTCGCATTTTCTTCTATCATAGCCCTGTTAACTCCCGGTAAAGTTTTTAACACATTTCTTCCTTCTAAACCCAGAGAATGTTTAAGTATGGTCAATTTCCTCTTTGCTACATAAACCTCACCCCGTATAGCCTCAAGATAAGTTTCGAATGTCTCTTTCCAATCTTCCCATAGCATGCATGGTTGCCCAGGACTTTGTAAAAATAACGGAGGTGCAGGTATTGATTGCGATGTCATGGTGCCAGAAATATGTAAAACAGTTCACCAAAGAAAGAATGAGATCTTTTTAAAAAAAATAAAAAATGTATTTTAAATTGTCACCAGTGTAAAATGTACTTTGACAAAGATATGGCGTGAAACAACCAAGACAAAGATGACGAAATATCCTTTAAACAGTTGGCAATAAGTAAGAAATAACAATGGTGTGTGTGTCACCGATGAAATGACACGCAAGAATACCGCATATATCGTGTTGTAGAGATCATCAAGGGATCGCAATAACCAAAATAATCAGCTAACGTTAATGCCGAAGAAGAAGTTGTCAGGCGTTGCAGTAGTGAACTTTGCTTAACTCCGGTGAGAGAAACGTTGCAGGGGTACGTCCGCCTGATCAGGAAATAACGCACTGTCAATAAGGTTGAAAGTGAATGACCTTATCCGGCGTTTGTCTTGACAGATATCTTGAATTTAAAATAAATGCCCAAAGTAAGATGGTGGCACGCACAAGTAGTACGCGATCACGTCTACGTTTGCCTGTTTCCAATATGGAGGCACGTTGCTAATAACATGTGACCGCACGTCGCAGCAAGTACAGGCAAATACGTCAGGCCATGCGCAGTTGAAGATTCTTGAAGAGGAACTCGAGCGGGATTCAAGACGCTCGAGAAATCTGCAGATGAAACGCTCGTGCAGATCAGCACGAGCGAAATCCAGCGCGAGCTTGGCGGTTGCCGGAGCCAGTTAACAGGTACAGTCTTTAAAATACTCCAAACACATAGAAAAGACGTACCTTCGCTGGATGTGCTCTCCTAATAGTCAGCAAAAAAATAAATAAAGAGATATCCCAAAACGTAATCAAGGGCCGCAGTTCGCGCAGATAAACTGTAGACTAAAAAAAAAATCCACAAAAATAACTTAAGGGTCCTTAATGGGGTACCAATACCATCCTTGTCGTCAGTTTTGCAGACAGGACCCTCGGAGAATGGATTTAGTATGTTTATTTGTAACATACAACGGCCCACGATGGTCTGCCAGCTGCTCCTGATCCAACTGCTCACATAACTATTCCAGAACCCCCTTACCTCACATGGAGCCAGTTGCCAGGAAGCAGCAAGTATTCCATAAGGAATGTATACAATGAAATACAGTGAAAGATAACATTAAGGAGATACAACACAAGCACTCGATATGGTGTTACTTGTGTCAAATCTACTTTTTCTATAGCTCCAGTGGCGACAACATATCGCCGTTGTTCGGGAGTTTCCGTTTTTATTAAATGGTTGTTTCCGTATTTTTCATTTTCTTGTTTCTCCTTGCAAGCCACGAGCTCTAATCCTCTGCCTGTCCACGTGCTGGCTGAGTTTTTATTAACCAGTCTTTCTCAGTTCTCGCTTGAGTTGTGTTTTTGTTTAGATGCTTACTAGGCCCGGTTTCTTAGGAACTACATTTTGCCAGTTGGCATGGGAATGATTTTTCTTTCAGCACTTACGTTTCCGTAGCTCTGGGTCAGGCAGTTCACTTTCTGAACACCAGCCTTTCATTGGCATAGCATATGGCTAAGTTGGTGGGAGTATTACTCTTTTTAGGTCATTTAATCGGATGTATATAAATCTATAGGTAGTTGCCCACCATGCAGGAAACAAACTCGCTGCTGGATGCCCGGCAAAGGTCGAGGGTATGTTTCGTTGCATGGAAATCATGCAGGCTCAGCAGGACACACATAAGAACAGCACCCCCTTGGACTTGAAATCCTGCCCCTCCATGACTTTCAGTGTTCCACCGCCTCATTAATGGCATTTTCTTCGGTTCCCTTGTAAGATTTGGGACCAACTAGCTGGTTTACAGGGCTTTTCATCATTAAATAATTTGTTTTAATGGAATTCGAACGTGTTTCTTAAATATATTTTAATACTGGTTTCATTTTAAATGAATTGTGTAATTTGTCTCATACAGCACTTACTACTGAAATTTATATTTGTTTGAGTAATCAGAAAATGTATTTCAGCTCAGTTAAACATTTCATGATAAGTATTTCTCGTTTATTGCCCTTAGCCAAGATAAAATGCGTACTTGAAAAGGTGCAAGGCCATGCGACAGCCAAGATGAAAGGGTTTCATTTGAAATGGCTCGTGCGAGGCGTGGACTTTCTTGAGTTGCAGCTAATGGAGCTTTTGATCTCCGCAAAATTCCCAATACTTTGAGACATGCAAGAGTTTTTTTTAGCCCATACTTGTCCTCTTTATTGACCCTTGTCCTGCCCACCAAAAGCTTTTAGTAATCAGCCTTGAAAGGTCTGCAACTAATGGTTCCTTAGTGTTAGTTGCCATTTCTAATAAATCGACTTTACTTGTGTCGGATTCCTATTAAATCTTCACTACTTTTTGTCACTGCACTTCTGAGTACAAAACTTTTCTGAACAGAGACAGGTCTCTTTTGGTAAAAGGAGCCATTGCCCTATTAACTCTGCAGGAAAGAGGAGGATGGGAGGCTGGTAATTCTCTATTTTTCTTCTAATGTACAAGTAAAAAGGCAGTTTTGTTCTGCTCTGGACCTACGAACGGTCTGCGGTATTAAAGCACCGCGCTTTCAGGATGAAATAGTTACTGGGCATTACTTCTGATACACTTCTAGGCGGATTCCTGTTGCTCGTTGACTATCTATAGGATACCTGTGTGCATGTACCCATCTGTTGGAGTTTGTGTTGCTGCGGTTAGACGGGAAACGGCCTTTACAACGAGATAAATACATCGCATGCATTTGCCTTCCATTGTTTTAGCACGCATTTTTTTTGCCGCGATTATGCATTTACATCGCATACCAATACCACGAATTTAATGTAAGTTGGGGGGATTGGGGGTCTCCCCCTCACAAATACATTGTTTGTAAATATAAAAACTGCGTGGTATTGGAATGCGATGTAAATGCATAATCGCGGTAAAAACATGCGTGCTAAAAAATGCGATGGAAAATGCATGCGATGTATGTTTACCAGCGTTGTACCGTCGTACAACCCATTCTTTCTCTTTCCAAGAAGAGGATGTTAATTTGCTCTTACTTCTGAGTTTCTTTCAGTCGATCACTGTGCCACATGTCAAACCCCATTATTTTACTTGAGGATCTCAAAAGTATTTCCAGGTACAAGGGGATGTGGCAGCTTGCACAGAAATGATACCTTGGTCCAAGTTGCTCCAGTATGTTTCTCAGCCTTGTGATTTGTTGTCTGTGGATTCCTCGCATATGACCTTGATAAAGTTCATTTGGCGTGCACAGGCTCCGGGCTTGTGTCTGAATATTTGACAGCGGCGATGGATCTCACCTGCTGCAGCCCCATGATATTCACAGTGAATGTCAGTGTAAACGGCTCAGTATCTAGAATGAGATTTAAACTGGCTCTGTAAGTCTGGTTCAGGACATAGGTAGCTCATTCGTCAAATTTAAGTGACTAGTCTTCCATTTGCAGGAGTCGTGTTTTCCTTGTGCGTACAATCAGCCATGGCTGGGGACCTACGTCATATTTCCCCCTCCCCCTTTGCTACTAATTATACTATTTAAAAAAGCCTGGAGGCTTCAGATTGATCCCTCACCCGTTTGCGTGATTTGTGAGAAGACTGAGGTGATTTTCTCACTTCACCAGTCAGTTTGATGGTTGATAGGGTTGCAGAGGAGACGTTTGTTCTGTGAACGGGATATTTCAGATAAGAAACACCGCGTTCTCTCTCTCACTCTCTCTCTCTCTCTCTCTCCCCCCCCCACACACATAGGCAAACAGGGGTTGCTCATTTACTAGACTCTATCCCTCACAAAGTAAGGACAATAACGTGAAAGAGCAGATTTCCTATAAGTATTTAGTAAGTTTCAGATTTTGCTGTTAGAGCAGCAGGTGATCAAGTATAACATACATGTTGCCACAAATATTTTACAGATAAAACCTATATTGGATACCCTTAATGTACCATATCCAAAACTAACAAGCATTGGCATAGCCAATAGGTCTCGCCTTTGGGACCTTATGTGTTTAGGCAGAATTTTTGGCTATGTTGTAGAGCATTGTGGCTGCTGTGCATTATGTTGAAAAGTTATAATAAAAAGTGTTAAGCATTTTTGTTACCTTTATAGAAACGAAGATGACATATATAACTGAAAAACCTTATTAAAAAAAGATTTTAATTAAAAAATGTCTTCTATTTTTTTTGTACTTGCATGTGGCGTGTAATTATGTGGCACTTAGTGGTATTATTGGAGTGTATGTTGCATTGAATGCAGTGTATGTAGCATATAATTATGTGGCAGTGAGTGGTATTGTGTGGAGTGTATGTTGTATTTAGTGTTTAATTATGTGGTGTGTAATTATGTGGCATTTAGTGGTGTTTGGAGTGTATGTTGCATTGAGTGCAGTTTAATTATGTAGCATTTAATTATGTGGCAGTGTGTGGTATTATGTGGTGTGTATTGATGTTGCATTGAGTAGAGTGTAAGTATGCAGCGTGTAATTATATGGCACTTAGTGGTATTATGTGGATTGTATTTATGTTGCATTGAGTAGAGTAAATATGTGGTGTGTGTGGTGTGTAATTATGTAGTATTGAGTGTTATTATATGGAGTGTATTTATGATTTAACTTTTTTTTATTGTAGGTTGCCAATGATAAAAACATTACAGTAAGGCCACTCCGGGCCGGATTGTATTGAGGGCAACAGTATAATGATTCAATAGAAACAATAAACAAGAACCAACCCCTCCCTATGCCCCCCGAAAATGAAAAAGGGAATAAGAAAATGAAAACTACCCGCCCCCTCCCACCCCTGGTCCAGGCTGATGGCAAAGTGATAAGGCAGACGACTCAGTAGAGCTAGTGATCGCTCTGCGTCGTGGAAGACTCCGGTGCAGTGAGACGTAAGAGGCGTAGATAGCGCGGACAAGTCAGCTCACGGAAGTCCTGTGTAAGAAGATCAATGAAGGGTTGCCATAGCTCACTGAATGAAGCGCCCTTCCCAGCTAGGGTTAAAGAGATCTTCTCCATCCCCAGGACATGCCATAGGCGGTGGTACCATCCGGTGTGTGTAGGGATATCAGGGGACCTCCAGTGGATTAGAATGTTCTGCACTGCCGAGCCTAGAGCGATGGCCATTTGTTTCCCTCTCCTAGCCTTGAGGGGGTATGTGAGCGCGTTGGGCACCCCAAGGAGAACATATGCAGGGAATCTGGGGATCTCGGTGTCCAGGTGAGTATCTATTTCGTCCAGGACATGGGCCCAGTATGTTTTGAGATGTGTGCAATCCCACAATAAGTGGACAAGAGTGCCCCTCTCCCCACACCCCCGCCAACAATCTGGGCTGTGTCCCGTGTCAACCCGATGAAGCCTCTCCGGGGTATAGTACCAGTGGTAGACCAGTTTAGTGAGGGTTTCTGTTAGTCCTATATGTGTCGCTGTGTGACGAGCCCTGTAGCAGGCGCCCTCCCACTCCTCAGAGGTAAGGTCCCGTCCAAGTTCCCGTTCCCATCGTGCCCGCCCAGCGTGGTAACTATGTGTGTATTTAGATTGGAGCATTTTATATAAGTCTGATATCAATTTTCTATCTGATGTCCGAGTCGCCAGCCAGCGCTCATAGTGTGTTAGTCGCCGAGCCGCGTGCGGGCGGACATCAGAGTGCAAAGCCCAGTGCCGTACCTGGAAGTAGTGCAGACGTTCCGTCTCTGGGAGGCCAAAATCCTCCCGAAGCGTGGGGAAGGTCACAAAATCGCCCCTAACAAACAGGGGGCCTAGTGCCCAGCAGCCGGACTCCCGCCACTGGCGGAAAGAATGCGGGTCCAGTCCTGGAGTAAAGGCCGGGTTATCCAAAATGGAAGTGAACGGTGAGGGGAAGGACGTCAACTCGTGGCTCAGGTTCGACTGATCCCAAACTTTAAGTAGTGAACGAGTCACTTGGGAGGCATACAAGTTAGGAGGACGATGGATCCTCTGGAGGAAGGGGACCTTCCGCAAAGATGTACCCGCCACCGCCCGATCCTGAAAGAGCCAGTTCTTTTCCGATTCGGCCCGGCTCCACTCCACCAAATAGCGTAGCTGCGTTGCCTTATAATATAGGGCGAGATCAGGAATCCCCAGGCCCCCCTCATGCGGTGGGAGAAAGCTGATCTCGCGTTTCAACCGAGGTTTACGACCCTGCCAAATAAAGGATGAGAGATCGGATTGCACCTTCTTAAGCCACCCTGTTGGGGGCGGTAGGGGCAATGTTTGAAAAAGGTAAAGGATCTGGGGAAGGACAGTCCTCTTTATAGCGGCAACCCGCCCCAGCCAAGATATCTGGTGGTGTTTCCATCGCTGTAATTCGGCCTGAATCCTGAGTCGCAGGCGGGAAAAATTGGTAAGCCTCATGCCCTGCAGTGTGGGCATCAAATAGATGCCTAGATATGGGACGGGGTCCTCGGACCACAGCAGCGGTGAGCGGGCCTGTAGATCCGCCATCTCTTGGGCCGACAGCGAAAGGTTCATCGCGGTGGATTTGGACAGGTTTACCTTGAACCCGGACGCTCCAGCAAAACCTCCAACTCCTCTATGAAAGCTCCCAAGGCACTACTAGGGTTTTCTAAGGTCACCAACACATCGTCTGCGTAGAGACTAATAGTGTGGGTGTCCCCCCCAAAGCGAATGCCAGTGATTTGCGTATGGTTCCGGACCCTCTGTGCCAGAAGCTCCATGTAAAGAGCAAAAAGCAACGGCGACCGAGGGCAGCCCTGCCTGGTCCCCCCTGTGTATCAGGAGAGGGGTGGAGGTCTGTCCATTAACTCTAACTGTCGCTGTGGGTGAGCGATAACAATTAAAGATGAGCGTCCGCATTTTATCCCGGAGGCCTATGTGTTGCAACACCCGCTCAAGATATGGCCAATGGACCCGGTCAAAGGCCTTCTCCGCATCCACCGTCAACAACATGTATTTCCCTGGGATACGGGAGGCCTTCTCAATAAGGTGTAGAACCCGTTTGGTATTGTTGCTGGTCTGACGCTGTGGAATAAACCCAGCCTGATCGGGGTCCACCAACCCCTGCATGTAGGGGGCGAGGCGGCACGCCAGAATAGATGTGTAAAGCTTCAGGTCTAAATTCAACAGTGATATGGGCCGGTATGACCCACAAACAGATTTATCTTTCCCCGGCTTGGGGAGGACTACTATCGCCGCTTCCAACATGGACGGGGGAATGGACCCTTACTCCGCAAAAGAGTTAAAAAGCCTAGTTAGTAGGGGGACCAGCACAACGCCAAACTGCTTGTAAAAGGCCGCCGTATACCCATCGGGGCCCGGGGATTTGCCCAGCTTCAGGCGGGCGATGGCAGCTAGAACCGCCTCTGGCCGGATCTCTCTCTCAATATGCTCTGCTTGGTCTAGCGTCAAAGTCGGGAGATTAGCCTCCGAGAGGTAGGCAGTGATGTCCGCCTCCGCTAGGGGCTGCGCATCGTACAAGCGCTCGTAATACCTGCGAAAGGTTTCGGCAATGGCCACATCCTCAGTGAGTGTGTGGCCCTCATCGTCCCTAATGGCTTGGACCCCGTCACGGAGCCGGGCCTCGCGTAGTTTATGCGCTAGGAGACGCCCGCCTTTGTCCCCTCCTACTTAAAAAGAGTGTCGGCACTCTGTAGTTGGGCTACCGTATCTGGGCGGTGCAACAACGTGTCCCGAAAGCGCCACCGCGTAGCGCGACCCGTCCGCGGTAAATTTAATGAGATTTCCACCGGGTTATGGTCAGAGAGAGAGGCGGCCAAAATATCAACAGAGTGTGTAGCCGCCTGGATGGTCTTAGTGCCAAGAAAGTAGTCCAGCCGCGCATAAGTTTTATGTTCGTTTGAATAATAAGAAAAGGACCGTGATTGTGGGTGGCGTTGTCTCCAGATATCAGTAAGGTCGAGTTCGCTCAGCCATAGGGCCCCTGTCGGAGACAAGGTACCCACCTGGGTAGTGCGCTGCGCTGACCTGTCCAGTTCAGTATTAAACACTATATTGAGATCTCCCCCTATTAAGATGTTGCGTTCATGTGTTGCGGTAGCCGCCGTAAGGGCCTCTCGTAAGAAGCGTTCCTGGCCTTCATTAGGGGCGTAAACCGAACCCACCACTATTGCGTGTCCCCCCACCGAAAAGTGATAGGTGAGGAGCCTGCCCTTTATCTCGACCCCCTTTTGTATCATCTTCCCCGGGAATGCCCTGGAGACCAGAATTGCTACCCCCGCTGTTTTAGTGGACATAGAAGAATTGGGTCGGGAAGGCTTGCGACCTTAGGCGATGGCCATCTCGTGAGAGGAGATGTGTCTCCTGTAGGAGGCATATGTCCGCGCGTGTGCTTTCCAAATAGGAAAGCAGGGCCCTGCGCTTGTTAGGGCTATTGAGCCCCTTACGTTGAAGGTAAGGACCTTAATCGGAGATGTAGACATTACCCCTCATCTGTGTCTGCGGGCCCAGCGTGTGTCCTATCGCCGTCAATGGCGCACAGTGTTGCATAAAAGGAAAGCCCCCCTCGTGCTCTGGACCAGGCCCCCCATTGAGAGAAAGAACAGTCATAGAAAAAAGACATAGAAGAAGAGAAAAAAAGGACCCCGGAGAAAGGAAAAAAGAAAAAACATTCAAGGCGTAACAAATGCCAAATCGAATAATAAAGACAATAACCCATAGTCGAGAACATCATAGTCCTTCATCCCCGGATGAAAGGGAAAAAGTCATTACAGGTTCCAATCAGTGGCCAAGATGTACCCTCCCCGCCTCCCGCCTCAGCAATGGTAACAGAGAGCCAAAGTCAGGATTTCGCCAGTGTTCCAGGAAGGGACTCGAGGGCGGCCCTCTACCCGGATGCTATCTCGACAGGGTCTGGTCGCCTGGGACGGCGGCGCTGAAGCCGCCAACCCGATGAGGTCACTCCCGTGGCTGGCCCCGAATCTTGGGGTTCCGCCTCTTTTTCAGGCAGGGCAATGTCCAATATCTTGCAGGCCTCCACCAGCGAACGAAGCTGGTACTGCCGCCCCTCGAGACGGAAGATCAGGCGGAACGGGTGTCCCCAGGTATATTGAATGTTTCGTTGGCGGAGGTGGGCCGTGACGGGTCTAAAGCGCCTCCGTTTGTGCAGGGTGATAGCTGCTAAGTCCTGGTATAGTGTGGGGGACTGCCCCTGATAGGAGATCGGGTGCATCGCTCTAACCTTACGGAGGATTTCCTCTTTGGTGCGAAAGTCCTGCACACAGGTAAGGATGTCCGCTGGAACGGCCGCATTTGCTCTAGGGGGACCCACGCGGTGTGCCCTGTCCAGGACGAGATCAAAGTCCGGGGCGTTTCCCAGGATGTGATTGAACAGCCCCTTAACAAAGGCAAAGATGTCGCCTGTCTCGGCATTAGAACGCACCCCTCTAATCCGGATGTTATGGCGTCGGGAACGATTCTCGAGGTCCTCAAGATGGGTTTGAAGGTCGACCTGTTGCTCATGGAGCCTCAGAACCTCCTGCTGTAGCGACGAGATTTCTTCGTCCCTGGTGTCGCCCTTCTCCTCTAAAGCCACCACTCGTTCCCCGACACCATCCACATCCCTGCGGATGTCCTTCATCTCCGCTGTGAGGTCCTTTTTCACCGTCTGCAGGTCCTCCCGTAGCGACGCAAAAAGCGACTCGAGATATGAGCGCGTGATGGGCGCCTCCGCCGTATCGTCCGGCGGCATCCCCGCAGCTGCTCCGGAACTGGAGAGGGCCATGGTTGGGGCGCCCCGCGGAATCGTTGCGCGGGCGAAAAGGTCCTTCAATGTCCCCTCTTGTTTGGTGGTCCGCAAGCTCTTGTCCCTTTTGGCCCTGGTGGAGGTCATAGCCTGAGTAGTCGCCAGGAAGGATGCCAGGGGGGGAACAACCCCCGTGATCCCACAGTGGGCCCTCTAGACCCCGCCGGGTCAGTGCACAGCTCCTCGGGAGGGCCCCCGTTCCGGGAGGGCCAAATCGGTCCAATCAATCCCGGACGCAGCAAGTGCCGTAGCGCCACCCAAACGGTCACTCCGGTAGACGCTCACTCCTCCCTCGCCGCTATCACTGCGGTGCTGTGCAGGCCGTGTCTCACCGCAGGCCTCCTCCGTCCAGCACCCCAGAGGCCTGCACTGCTAGGGGAAGGCCACCTCCGCCTTCAACTGGGACACCTCCGCAGGCACCACCACGGCCGGAGCGGTGGCTCTCGATCCGCCGCACACTCGTCGCGTCGGCAGGCCCCACCAACTGGTCCCTCCGCCCAGCCGTTGAGTGCAGCCCGGGTCCAGGCGAAGACTCTCGCTCCAAATCTGCGCGGCTCCTCACGGGCCCAGCTCCTCCCGCCCTCGCGACAGCGTCGCTCCCCAGGCACTCCCGCAGCCACTATGTGGGGACCGACGGCGGCAGCGTTCACCCAGCAATCGCCCAGGGGCCGTGTCTCCCGCCTGTAGTGCACTCACCCTCCTCCTGCAGTGTAGAAGGCGGCGCTGTCCGACGGGCACGAAGAATGCCGCCACTCGGGGCCTCAGGCCGCACCTCCTCCGAAGTTTCCCCCGCGCGCCCGACCGCGGCCAGGCCTCAGTGCACCTCAGCGGATCGTCAGGCGATGCAGGGGGTCCGGAGGCTAATGCCCCCCACGTCGCTGTCACAGGGGGCCCAACCGGACAATGCTGGGAGCTAATGGGCAGCGGCAGGGCAGCGAAGCACGCCCCGCCCCCCCGCTGTCTTCTCTGTGACACTACCGCCTGGGCTCCCGGGTCACTTTTCGCCGCCGCCTATCCTTCAGCGACGGCGGAATCTGCTCAGTGTGTGCTTCGGGGTCGGAGTCCTCCACCTCCAAGCGCCCCGCAAATGGGCCGAGCCAGCCGGCTCGACCAGCGCCGCAGCCCAGGAATGTAGGCCGCGTCGCCCGCGGCATTGCTCTCCGCCGTGCGCGCCCAGCCGCTGTCTCTGCGGGGCCGCCGCCCGCCCCCACGGGCCACCGGGAGTCCCAGGGGACCCAGAGGTAAGTTGCCTCTACTGCAGCGCTGCGCGGGGCCGGTAGGCCGGTGCTTAATGTCGGCGGTCGGCGGAGAGGTAGCGAGACACGTCCTACCTCGCCGCCATCTTGGCCACGCCCCATATGGAGTGTATTTATGTTGAATTGAGTAGAATGTAAATATGTGGCAATAAGTGGTAATATGTGGAGTGTATTTAAGTTGCATTGAGTAGAGTGTAATTATGTGTGTTGTAATTATGTGGTATTTAGTGGAAATATGTGGAGTGCATTTAAGTTGCATTGAGTAGTGTAATTATGTGGCTTGTAATTATGTGGTACTTAGTGGTATGTGGCGTGTATGTTGTATTGAGTTGAGTGTAATTATGTGGCGTGTAAGTATGTCACAGTGAGTGTAATTATGTGGAGTGCATTTATGTTGCATTGAGTACAGTGTAATTATGTGGCGTGTATTTGTGGCCTAATGTTATTATGTGGCGTGTTTTTATGTTGCCTTTAATAGTGTAATTATGTGACATGTAATTTTGTGGTAGTGCGTGGTATTATGTGGAGTGTTTTTATGTTGCATTGAGTATAGTGTAATTATATGGTGTGTAAATATGTGGTACTGCGCGGTATTATGTGGAGTGTATTTATGTTGTATTGAGTAGAGTGTAATTATGTGGCTTGTAATTATGTGGTACTGAGTGGTAATATGTGGAGTGCATTTAAGTTGCATAGAGTAGAGTGTAATTATGTGCCTTGTAATTAGGTGGTACTTAGTGGTATGTGGCGTGTATTAATGTTGCATTTATTTTAGTGTAATTATGTGTCGTGTAACTATGGCACACTGAGTGGTATTATGTGGAGTGCATATATGTTGGATGAGTACAGTGTAATTATGTGTCATGTATTTATGTGGCACAGTGTTATTATGTGGAGTTTTTTTGTTGCATTTAATAGTGTAATTATGTGACGTGTAATTATGTGGTAGTAAGTGGTATTATGTGGAGTGTATTTATGTTGCATTGAGTATAGTGTTATTATATGGTGTGTATATATGTGGCATTTAGCGGTATTATGTGGAGTGTATTTATGTTGCATTGAGTAGAGTGTAATTATGTGGCTTGTGATTATGTGGTACTTAGTGGTATGTGGCGTGTATTTATGTTGTATTGAGTTGAGTATAATTATGTGGCGTGTAACTATGTCACAGTGAGTGGTATTATGTGGAGTGCATTTATGTTGCATAGAGTACAGTGTAATTATGTGGTGTGTATTTATGTGGCATAGTGTTATGTGGAGTGTTTTTATGTTGCCTTTAATAGAGTGTAATTATCATCATCCTAATGTTAAATAAAAGGGTTGATTTGGGTACAAAAGTGAAATGTGGACATGTGCTAATATTACTGACATTTGCCTGGGCGGATTGCCAAACTAAAAGAGGAAAATCCTGGTAAATCTGGGACGCCTGGTGTAGTCTCCATTTTCAATCTGTTATTTTGTTTTAATTAAGAGCCTAACATGTTTAGTATTTGTTTATTGATCATAATAATTACGTGTTATGTAATGTGTAATGTTTTTAGAGAATTTTGTTATGCGCTTTTAGCCATACTCCGGCTGAAATTAAGCCCCTTTCAAAACAGTGTACTAAGGGGCTGGCGGTAGAAAGGACAGGCTTAGGGGAGATAGAAGGTGTTAGCAACTGATCATAAACAAAGGGCTCGGCTGAGGGGAAAGAGGAATAGAGGAGGGGTGCTATGTCTGGCTTATGTCACAGTGGCGCCGCTGGTCTGTTTCCTGGTAAACTTGTAACAACAGCATTGTAATGTAACTGCGGGGAAGCGGCGGTGGACGTGATTACATCCTTATACATTAAGACCACAGGTACTTAACAATAATGCAAAATGAATGCAGGGAAGCCTCAGACACAACATTTTAATATGAGTACAGTGAAGCGCCACCTTGGACGTAATTACATAGTTATACATAAAGCAACAATTTTGAGCGTGCCAAGCGGTGCTTTGTTTTAAACCAAATGCCAGGATGTTTAGTGTCCGTTTCCTAATGTTTATTTTTGTGTTTGTGTTTTGTGTTTTTAAACACTTGAATGATTTACAACCGACATTATCGTCTTTAAAATACTCATGTCGAATTATTGTCTATGAATAGTGGGGGGGGGGGGGCGTTAAGGCGAAGACTGTCGCTGTCTGCATGTCTGCACTTCATGCAGGGTTATGTTTTTATGCAGTTTTAGATAGCGCGAACTCGACACAAATGTATTGGAGCCCTTTCATGAGCACCAGTTACGTTACACAAGTATGCATTATTTTTTTTGTAGGCACGGGCGATTAAGGGATTTATTTGCCCAGAAACACAGGATGTTGCGCCGACTCAGACTCGAACCTGGTTGCCCAGTTCCAAAATCGGCAGCTCTGACCGTTAAGCCACATACTCTCTCAAGCTCTCCAAACTCTTCAAGCTGGGGACTTTTTGTGACCTCGCCAAAAACATGAGCATTCATGCATAGCAAGACAGTGCCAAAGTCTCATAAGGCTGAGCATGGTTTGATGGGCGAGCACTTGAAGATTAATTCGAGGCTTTGGTGAGTGGAAACATGGATGAGTGCGAGGAAAGATGGAGGCGCGGAAGTGTGGATGGTAGATTGCATGGGATGGCTGGATGCTCTGGTGAATGAATACATTGATGGATTGGTGGATGCCTGTATAGGAGAGTGTCTGGGTCTGGAAGGATGGTTGGATGGGTGCATGCTCAGAATGATGGACAGATGGATGGATGGGTGGGAGGATGGATGGCTGGATGGATAGATGAATGGATTGAAGATTGCATGTCTATGAATGATGTTCTGGTGAATGCGTACATGGACGGGTGGATAAGTGAAAGCCAGAATCTGTCTAGAAGGACGGATGGATGCCTGCAGGACCAGACGAATGCCTTGAATGATGGAAACAGTTGAATGTATGGGTGTGTGGATGATTGATGCATGGGCGGTTAGATGGTAGAGTGAGTGCAGATGGATGGATAGATGCTCCCTGTCTGTGCTTATTTTGTTTTAAAAAATAGGTTCAGGCGCCCAAAGTCACAACATCGCTTAACAATGTCGTTGCTGGCGGGTTAGTCGGATAACAGTTGTGGGGCCTCGATGCCCAAAACAACACCCGCTAGAGGGTCACGGGGCCTTGGGGGCGGGCTCACGTTCAGGCTGGGAAAGTGATGTTTTTTCACCACTCTTTCATCATCCTAATGTTGTTAAATAAAAGGGTTGGTTTGGGTAGAAAAGTGAAATGTGGACATGTGCTAATATTACAAACATTTGCCTGGGCGGATTGCCAAACTAAAAGAGGAAAATCCTGGTAAATCTGGGACGCCTGGTGTAGTCTCCATTTTCAGAGCCTTAGCCCGAGGGAGTGTTCATGGCTGCCACGAGGTTTACTCTTAAGGGAAAACAAGGAAAAACGCGAGCGCCATCTGTTTCCAATTAACGCGAAAATTGGAAAGAGATGGCATTGATGCTTGCTCCCGAGCACCCTAGGCCAGGGAACAAAGAAGGCGGGACAATCACCCGCCTTGGACCAATTGCGTGCTGTCTTTTTAAGAAAGACGCATGCACAGGCCAATTGTGGGTTAATAAAAAAAAAAGTGCACGAGCGTGTGTTCTGAGTTCAAAAGCCCTTACTAAATGCCTTGCAGCGCATGCGCGCTGGCTCAGGCGAGACCTAAAAAGGAATACAAATTTTTTTTTATGTAGGATAACCTTTTTGTTTATAGATAATAGAAGAATCCTCAGAGAACGTTGACAGGAACTTGGTATTCTTTAATAGCCACAGGTCCAGCTACTTTGCAAATATCCATGATGTTAGGTACAACTGTAAGAAAATAGGATTCACATGCAAATAACCTTGAGAAACCAGTACTTCAAACACGAATAATATGTTTAAATGTATTTCCCACTGAGTTAAGTTGAATAAGTCACAATTTGAGGTGTGTGCAGGGAAATAAAAACAGAATGTGAGTTTCTCATGCTGCTATTCAACTATTGTTTAAAATTGATAAACGTGGGTGTTTCTGCCCGACCTATGCTTTGCTGGGAAATATCATATGTTGTCAAAGAACATGACTTGTTTGGATCCTTACTTTTAGGCCAAATTGGGAACTCCTATTTTCAGTATTTATTTCAACTTTTTTTTCTTCTTGTTTTAACGAAACTGGCAATGTCAGACTTTGACATATTCTTTTTGTTTTGTATTTTTTATTTTTGAATTGGATCTTGTTTATCAACGATATGGAACGTTTAAAATTAAATTACATACCAATATTTCAAAATCAGTATGTAGACAAAAATATCATATTTGCAGAGAAACCAAAAATGGTGATTTGATGAGGAGCACTGTTCAAGTTCAAATAACTTTATTCTGCCATAAGGCCATAATCTACACAACGATTAAAAAACAGTGCTAAATTACAATACATAAAACATTCAGAAAAACATGTCAAAGACACATAAAGTTCCTAACCTACTAGAAGAGCGTATAAAACGAATGACTGCATGACATACAAAGACAGATGGTAGACGCTACAAACATTTCAGACTCTCTTTAGCAGAACTACAGTTATGGGCACGTAAAATGGGTCATACAAATTTGCTCCTAGGAGCAGAATAAAAACTACACAGAAGCATGAAATGCAGACCGGATTGCTGGCTAGTGCCAATACACCGACAGCAGGGAAGAAACGGAAACCAGCTGCCCTGTAAAGGGTAAGCAACCAGAAAATGAACAAGATTCAGCCTGCAACGTGTTAAGTAAAAACAAAGCTCTGTATTTGGGATCCAGTCTAGGTAAAATTCGGGACAGGCCGAGGTGACAATCTCCATATGATAGCCCACTGTGCCCATCTCGGAGCATTTGTTTGACTGGATTAAATTACATTTACTTAGAAAAAGGGACCGAAACAGAGCCTTCGAATTCCTGTTTAACACAGTAGGTGACTGAAAAAACGGCGGCACGCCCAAGTCGGTAAACATTTTTTTAATGTAGGCCCACCAGGGAATGTTAAGAACATGGTCTAAAGTGATGCAATCCGAAAGAACGAGAGTGGGAAAATGTTGTAATGGTGAGCTCCAAACCTTTATCCATAGTAAAAGGAGGGCTAGTTTGACAGCATTCTTAATGTAAGACAGATTGACCTCCGTATGGGTAATATATTTGGCAGTGCTCTTTGTGACAGCCGAAAGCCTAGAAAGAAATCTATTTTCCACTGATTTGTAAACGACTTGGATTGTCATACCCCCCACATCGTAAGTGCCCCAGGAAAAGCATTTTGCTCTATATAGGGCAATTGGAGCCCATGTAGGTTTCTTTTTTAGTTACCTGGCAAAGAAAAAGATTACATCAACTGAATTACCCATTTCAAGGCTACAAATTATCGCAATTAAAGTTCGCATCCATTAAAATTTGGAAATTTCATAATGGGTGTATTGTCAAGTACAAACCTTTGTGAACGGGTATTCCTAGGCCCACATATCATAATAAAAGATTTGGTATGGTTGACCTTCAGACTCAAGTTGGTCATAAAATCATTAAAAGCATTCAGTAAAAGTTGCAACCCCTTTGCTGTATGTGATAATAGCACTGCGTCATCAGCGTATAGGAGCACAGGCACTAGCCTGTCTCCTATTCAAGGCAAATCCCTTCCATTCATCTGTAAAGAACAATCCAAGGAATTCATATAGATCAGGAATAATAAGGGGGCTAGGATGCACCCCTATCTAATCCCCATAGTAACTTTAAAATTGGATGTGCATTCACCAGTTGGACCGTAACGGACCTGACCCAAAGTGTCCCAGTGCATTCTCTTTAGAAGTTCAATAATACCTAAATCAACCCCAGCATTGCGCATCAAGGTCCAAAACCTGGCCCTGTCCACCAAATCAAAATCTCTGGAAAAGTCCATAAAAGTCAGGTGCAAAAGTGCTGCCCCTGGCCCTTACGTACTTCCCTGAAATCAAGAGCAGGTTCAGGGACTGTTCCACCTTCCCCACCCCATGTCAAAAACCATACTCTACTTATAACAGGAACTTCCTATTATCTGCCAAATCCTCCAATTTCTGGAGGATCACCCTACCCAGAATTTTGACAGAGTAATACAACAAAGAAATTGGTCGATAACATGAAGGATTTTCCCCTGTCACCCTTCTTTAAAGACAGGGACGATGGTGGGTCCATTCCAAGAGCCTGGCAGATCCGTCTGAAAGCATGTGCGAAACACGTTGGCCAATAGAGGGGCCCAAAAGGGTACATTGCGTTTGTAGACGTCTATTGCACCCCATCCGGTCCGGGGCTTTCTCTGGGGAACTATTTAAAATTGCAGCAGCAACATGATCGAGTATATCAGGACTTGGTGGGCTATCTGAGGGCCTGGAGCCTGAAGGGTTAAAAACCACCGAAAAATGAGACGGCCATTCCTCAGGAGAAATGTGGCAAGTGAATTTCGGGTTTGCATCGGCGGAAAAATATGGGTGGGTTATCACCTTCCAGAAAGCCTTACCATCTTTGGATTTAGCAGCTAACTGCACGTCTTCCCAAGCAGACTATCTAATTTCCTTCTTCCTAGATTCGAGGGATGCATTATAAACTCTCTTTGCAAACCTAGTTTCCTCCACATTCCTAGGAGCGGCATTGGTTACCTGCTTCAAGTTCCTTAAAGCGACAGAACAAGCATGGTTGAACCATCTATGCAGGAGAGGCTCTCTGGTATTAATTTTAACAGACATCGATTGTGTAGAGAGTTGCAAAGGTCGTTACAACTACCTAGTATCGCATCTGGCTCACCAGACTCAGCAACACAACGCATCACCTTCTCTCTCTCAGAAGTGGTTATAATGTTTGTTCAAGTTTGTATTTCTCCATTTCAAATGCAACCCCTTATTATGATCGTATTGTGAAGTCTCGGAGGGGACCGGTTTTGACATGACACTGAGGGGGTTAGAACAAGTTACAGAAATGGTTAAGAGAATGTGGTCGCTTAAAACAGAAGGCACAATAGCGGAGTCCAGCACGGACGGTGCTAGATGGGAAGAGAAAAGGTTAAAATCAATAGTTGAACCACCACACCACCCGAAAGTTGGAAGTTGTGCTGCTTTATTTATAAATAGATCCAAATTGAATAACGAGTTATATTTTACAACAATTTGGTTTAGAGCCTCGTCATAGGGATTATGCATGAAATGTGTTAGATCCTCAACTTGCCATCCCATTATACCACAGACACTATCTTAATCAAAAGAAAATTAAACCATCAGGAAGGCTAATGACAACATTTGATACAAGGGAGATGTATGTAGCACTAATATTTTTAGGTTTAAATCTTTTTATTAGTTTAACAACAAGGAGGACAGTTGTGCTGAGCAGGAGATATCCATTCGTGGGCTACGCAGAGCCCGAGCTAGCGACCTGTCTCGGGATTCAATCTGAAGATGTGAACAACAAAGTAAGTAACGAAAAAGGAGAAGCAAGAAGGACATAAAACATTCCCCTTCCCCCTCTCCCCCACCCCCGCCTGTCCACTGCTAGCTAGGGGTCATGCTTGGGTACAAAGCGTTTCACTGTTTCACGTCTTGATGAGCAGACGCGCCAGCTGCGGTGAGACGTAAGAGCCGGAGATACCTGGGGCACGTGAGCTCACGGAGCTCTTGGGCGAGGATATCTAAAAGTGGTTGTCAGAGTTCCCCAAAGGTCGGGCCTTTCCCTGCCAATGTAAGTGATATCTTTTCCATCCTCAGTACATGCCACAAACGTTAGAGCCAACCCGCGTGAGAGGGCGTTCGTGGGGTCCGCCAGTGAAGCAAAATATTTTGAGTGGCCGTTCCTAAAGCGATTCCTATCTGGTGCCCTCTTCTGGACTTAAGGGGGTATGTCAGTGGGTTCGGCACTCCCAGCAAGGTGTATGCTGGGAATCTGGGGAGTTCCGGGTCAAGATATGGATCAATTTCATCTAGTATCTGAGACCAATATTGTTGTATGTGCTCACATTCCCACAGGAGGTGTACCAGCGTCCCGGTTTCCCCGGAGCCTCTCCAGCACTCTGGGCTTTGTGTGGGATCAACTCGGTGAATGCATTCTGGAGTGTAATACCAATACGTGACTATCTTGGTTAATGTCTCGGTCAGCCCCATGTTGCTTGCTGTGTGCCTAGCTCTGTAGTATACTCCCTCCCATTCCTTGCTACTAAGTTCACGCCCTAGGTCTCTGTCCCAGCGTGTGCGGCTTGCGTTGTGTGCTTGTGTCACGTGAGCAGCATCTTGTAGAGGTCTGAGATTAGTTTCTTATCTGAGGTCCTGGTGATAAGCCTGAGTTCGTAAGAAGTAAGGTGTCTCTGTGCATGCAGCTTATTGTCGGGGTGGACTGCCCAGTGCCTGAGCTGCAGATAGTGCAGCCGTTCAGACTCTGGAAGGACATAATCGGATCTAAGCTGTGGGAAAGAGATTACCCCCTGTACATCAAACAGATGCCCCAAAGCGCGGCATTCTGTAGCACGCCAGTGTGTGAAAGTGGCCTCGCCCATCCCAGGGGTAAATTCTGGGTTGTCGAAAAGCGGAGTGAGAGGAGAGGGGAAGGAAGTCAGCTCGTGTCTCCGGTTAGTCTGATCCCACGTTGTTAGGGTAGTTTGTGTTATGTGAGAGGCATATAAGTTAGGGGGTCTATGCGGCTTCTTTAAAAAGGGTTCCTTCCTGAGGGACGTGCCCGCTACTGTCCGGTCGTGGAATAACCAGTGTTTCTCTGACTCAATGCGGTTCCATTCGACTAGATGCTGTAGCTGTGCAGCTTTGTAATAGAGTTGGATATATCAGGGATCCCTAGACCGCCTTCACCAGGTGGGAGGGTACTAATGAGTTTCTTCATTCGTGGTTTACGACCTTGCCAAATAAAGAGGGAGAGTTCCGACTGCCCTCGACTTAGCCAACCAGTTGGAGGTCGTAGGGGGAGCGTTTGAAAGAGGTATAAGATTTTGGGTAAGATAATCATTTTGACAGCCGCTATCCTCCCTAGCCAAGATATTGGGTAGTGCTTCCACCACTGCAAGTCGCAGCGGATTTGAGTGTATAGTTTGGCGTAATTGACTGACGCCGTGGTTTGCAGATTAGGCGCCAATTGGATTCCCAGGTACGGGACTGTGTCCCCAGACCACTGTATTGGATGCTGTTTTTGGAGGCATGCCTGCGCGTGTGGTGATAAGGACAGATTGAGAGCAACCGACTTCTCGATATTGACCTTGAACCCGGAAGCCTTCGCGAAGGAGTCAAGCTCCGTCAGAAAAGCCCCCAGAGCAACAGCCGGATCCGTTAGGGTCACTAGGACATCGTCCGCATATAAACTTATGGTATGGACATCCCCCCCGAATCGGATGCCGGTGATCCCGGACTCTCTGAGCTAATGGCTCCATATATAGTGCAAAGAGCAGGGGTGACAAAGGGTGCCCCTGTCTTGTACCTCTGCCTATGGGAAACGGTGCCGAGGTATGTCCGTTAATTCTAACAGTGGCCGTAGGGGAGTGGTAGCAGTTTAAAACTTGCGTCCTCATTTTTGCTGCTAAGCCGACACGAATCAAAGCCTGTTCCAAGTAGGGCCAGTGGACCCTGTCAAAGGCTTTTTCCGCGTCGATGGTGAGAAGCATGCAGTCCCCAGGAATCCGTGATGCCTTCTTGATAAGATGCAAAACCCGTTTGGTATTATCGCTGGTCTGTCGTTGGGGGATAAATCCCGCCTGATCAGGGTCGATTAATCCAGGCATATAAGTGGCCAACCGACGCGCCAAGATCCCGGTATATAGTTTCAAGTCTATGTTCAGGAGAGAAATGGGGCGGTATGCTCACAGCTAGTTTTATCTTTCCCGGTCTTAGGAATAACCACAATTGCAGCCTCAAGCATGGACCTAGGAATCGCCCCCGGGGACGCGAAGGTATTAAAAAGCCTGGTTAACAATGGCGCCAGCGTGGGGCAGAATTGTTTGGAGAAGGCCGCGGTGTAACCATCAGGTCCGGGGGATTTAGCTAGTTTGAGGCGAGATATGGCTGCAATAACTTCTTCTACCCGGATGTCCCCCTCCAAGTGTTCCGCTTGTTCGGGAGTCAATGTAGTGAGGTGTGCCTCTGATAGTAAAGTGTGGATGTCTGACTCTACCAACCTCTGTCCTGTGTAAAGCTGGGCATAAAAGTCCCGGAATGTCTCGGCTATAGCCGCATCGTCTGTGACTGATTTCCATGTCTGGTCTCGGATCTCCTGAACCCCACCTGTACCTGTCTAGTCTCGCGCAGTTTGTGAGCTAACAGTCGCCCGCACCTGTCCCCTCCCCCCACATAAAACGAGTGGCGAAGGCGCAGAGCTGCATCTTCCGCTCTGTTTTGGTCTATGGCCACTAATTGTGCCCGAGCTGCCTTCAATTGGCGCCAGATTCTAGGTGCCCCTGTGCGTTGGTGCATTTGTTCTAATTCCCTTGTTTTCTGCGTAAGGTCGTCCCTCTTCCGCCTGCGCTCAGCATTGTCTGCTGTTGAGATGGCAATGAATTCGCCCCTGAGCACCGCTTTAAGTGCTTCCCACCGTGTGGACATAGGCGTGTCAGGGTTGTCGTTGTGGGATAGGTAGTCATCAATAGCACGCTGTACCTGTGTGACTACGTCTGTGCAGTGCAAAAGGGTATCTCTAAGACGCGACTGATGGGTGGGTTGTTGGGTGGTAGGGTTAGTGTGACCACAACAGGCGCATGATCAGACTGTGATGCTACTAAAATCTCGGCATCTGACATGATGTCGCGGAGAGCCCCAGAGCCCAGCATGTAATCGAGTCTTGCGTAGGTTTTGTGGGCGTTAGAATAGAAGGAATATTCTCTAAGGTGAGGATGGTGGCATCTCCAGAGGTCCACTAAGCTGAGCTTCTCTAATCTGGTCAGCCCTGCAAAGGAGAGCGCGCCAACCTGGCTGGAGCGTTGTGCCAACCTGTCGAGAGCATTATCAAGTACTAAATTAAGATCGCCCCCCAGGAGTATCTTGCGCTCAACCGTGGCAGTGGCCTCTGTCAGTGCCTCGTGGAGAAATCTTTCCTGGCCTTCGTTGGGTGCAAGTTAAAAGAAATGTTCCCTTTGGATGGGATCTGAATTCAACACGTCACACTCCAATCAAACTTATATTCCACACATATCGTACTCATCAATGATTAAGGCACTTATAAGTCGACCGCTTATTTTAGTCAAATTATTAGTATATTTTATTCAGTAAAAAAATCCTTTTTATACAAATTCATATGACACAAGTTTAAAAAAACACAAATTCATATGTATTGAACATACAATCTAAAAACACAGCTAAAAAGGGAGAGTGTAAAGAGACAATCCACTATGTCTTTTGCGTGTTAATTCGGCTATATACATAGACAGCATAGAGCATGGATCTAAGTTCCCTGTCTGTGGCTTGATGCTGACTCTTACAAATTTAACACAACTTATATTGTGGGCGTCGACGCGTTTCAGTGGCACATTCACAATAGGACCACCTTCTTCAGGACATTAACTATTTTTCTCCTCTTATGTTAAAAAAACAATCGACTTTGTGTCAAACCTATAGTATAAATAGAAAACAAAATAAGCATGTATGTCACTACATGGACATTGAATCAACTTTTAGGTATACAACAGTTTTAGGCTTACATGATCACTACTATTCCTTTACAATACGATAGCGTATACCTCTCGGTTTAGAAGTGCTTCAACCATCCACACAAAGGAAATCAATCATAAAACCAATACACCAGGGTAAGCAAACACACTCACTCCAAACCGCACTGATTACCATTGTTTTTTTTAAAAACCGAAGGGAAACTCACTGGTGCTACAGCACTCAGTTTTAAAGTTTTCAGGTCACTATAATTGATGATTGTGGTCGAATAATGGTTTTCATCACATCTAAAATATTAGAGGACATTCATTACTCCTTTCTATTCGCTCCCTATTTATACTCCCAATCAAATAAGTGTGCTTAAGTAGTCTGTTACCTCCTATGTCTTTTTCAATCTCAAATCTTCATTAAAAAGAGGTTTGACTCGGGAGATTTAATATGCCTCCAAGATAGTTGACCCCTAAGGAAAGTATTTTAACACAGTTACTTCGAGTCTCTACATATATCTGAATTTTAATACATTATAGTTAATAAACTAGAGGCTAAGTCACATTGTAATATCAAGAATGTCGACCCTCCTCACCGCTCGTAGATGCACTCAAGACCTAAATCCGAAATAATTAGGTCTGTTGGAGCAACAACCGCCCTCAGGCACGTTTCCTATTTCAGTAGCGGGTATCAATGGTTTCCCGTGGTTCCTAACGATAGGGTACCTCGTTCGTGGCTGCGAGTAATGACAAAAGGCTCCATATTACCCCATATGATCATAGATCAATGTACATTCCCATCAGTACAGTTATATGTGCCTCAGTCCTCGGTCTCATATCTTTAATGGGGCAATAATCACGTGTCTATTTCAAAAACCATTCACCCCGCCATCATATGTTTAACTACGAGGCACATTTAAAACTTAATGTATTTCACCATTATCAAACATTAAGTCCTACTCGATGGCACCCATACTATTTATATCCCACCGTTTCTTACCTCTTTATTCCGACGAAACCGCGTCCCCTAAAGTTTTGCCTCAATTGTAGTTCGTGATTCAAACCCCGGCTTTAGGTTGTCTCTTTTTATCTCGACCCGCTTCCGTACGTAAAATTGACGTTACGCTCGTGAGCCTATTCCGGCTATTCCGAATTTTTTTTAAAAGAAGAAAAACTTTATTCAGGTTACAAATCCCTTGCACGGTCGCCATCTTGGAATACCCATATTATATGGCTACTGGGTATATTCCCCCTGTGAGTATGCGTGGTGCTGGTCATAATTCAGTGCCCTCTCACACAGCAGGCTATTTTTCTTATGTTCTAAAACTCATACATTGGTTTTCCTACTTCAAAATTGTATTTTTCTATTGTACAATTTTACAAGTAATCCGGATGTTCGAGGTCACTATACCTGATATCCCTCGCGCAGTCACCATCTTGAAATACCCCCATAATATGGCTAATGGGTATGTTGACCCTGTAGCTATGCGTAATGCTGGTCATTATTCGGTGCTCTCCAACAAAATAAACTACTGTCCTTATTTTGTACAACTCCTATTTTAGTATTTATTGTTCAAAATTTATTTTGCTATTTTATAAGCGACCCGCATGTTATCAAGGCCTCTGTACTTAATATGAATCATTTATTAATACCAGCTATCGAGATCATGGGCTTTTTATATTTATCAACCTGTCTTATCGTTTTGTACTGTTTGTCAACCTATATCTGACAAAACGGACTACTTTTCTTATGTTGGGTGCATACAGAGACCCAATGACAAACATGTGCCCCCCAATTGTGAACTGATAAGATAGTAGCCTACCCCTAATTTCGGCCACTTTCTGAACTACCTTCCCTTGAAAGGCCCGGGAAACCAAGATAGCCACCCCTGCCGTTTTAGAAGGACCAGACGAGTAAAATTGCATCTGGAACTTACGGGATTTGAGCCTGACAATCTTTCGAGAGCAAATGCGTCTCCTGTAACAAGCAGATGTCTGCTTTGGTGCTCTCCAGGTATGAGGGGATCGCCCTGCGCTTAATTGGGTTATTGAGACCCCTCACATTTAACGTGAGGATCTTGAAGTTCGTGGGGGGCATCTGAGGATCTGGGAACAATGAGCGTGGGTGAGGACCCAAGACAGGGCCTGTGCGTCTGGACTAGCCTCCAAGTGCAGAGAGGGCCTAAGGTGGTATCGCCAAACCCATGTGTGCGGGGAAGCAGTGAACGGGGAATCCCAATAACAAAAAACCCTTTAAAAGTTAACATAACAAACTTGTGTCTTAAGAGCGAGAGTTCAGAATACAGTCAGTCATCCAGGGACGATCGGTGGGAAGTTTTTACGGGGACCGTCGTGTGGCCAAGGTCGTCCCCCCGCCCGCCGCCCCCCTCAAAACACAGAGAGAAAGCCACCGGCATGCCCCGGTATGCTCACGAAGTTTGTCTTTGCCAGCGCCTCTGGAAGAGCTTCTAATACCGCCTGCTGCCCCTTCGAGATCTTTGCCGGAGCTGGTCGTTTCGGTAAGCGTCTGCGTCCCTGCTGCCGCCATCTCTGTTGCGTGTCCCCTGCCCGGGGGGTGAGGCTGCGGCTGCCGTCGTCCTCTTCAGGGATGACAACACCCAGCAGCTGGCTTGCTTCAGAGAGGGAGCGATATTGGTATAGTTTGCCATCTAGCCGGAAGATGAGGCGAAATGGGTGACCCCATGAGTATGAGATGTCGCGTTGACGGAGGTGCGTAGTGATGGGGCGGAAAGTTTTGCGTTTCTGCAGGGTAAGCGCAGCAAGGTCCTGATATAAGATCGGGGTCTGATCCCGGAAAGAGATCGGGTGCATGGATCTGGCCTTGCGGAGAATCTCCTCCTTCATGCGAAAGTCTTGTACACAGACCAATATGTCCGCCGGTGGTGCTTTATCGGATCGGGGCGGGCCCACTCTGTGTGCTTTGTCTATTTTGAGGTCTGTGCTGGGAGGGTTGCCCAGGATATGATTGAAGAGATCTTTCGTGTAGCTGAAGACCTCTCCAGCTTCCTCGTTGGTTCGCACCCCTCTGATCCGTATGTTATGTCTGCGGGAACGGTTTTCTACGTCTTCGAGGTGAGTTTATAAGTCTACCTGTTGGTCGTGGATGCGAATGACCTCCTGCTGCAAAGCTGCCATTTGTGTCCCTGTTGTCGCTTTTGTCTTCCAAGGCGGCGACGCGTTCTCCCATTTCATCCGCATCTTTGCGGATGTCTTTGATTTCGGACGTGAGGTCACGTTTAACTGTTTGCAGATCCTCTCGTAGAGCCGTGAAGAGGGATTTGAGGAAGGCCCGTGTCACTGGTTCCTCCTTGTTGCCGTCCGCCTGCGAGTTGGCGGGCTCGCCCAGGGGTGGGCGATCCATTATGGCTTCACTCTGGGGTCGTGCGAACAGTTCCTTCAGTGTCTTGTCATTCTTACCCCTCGTGGAGGACATGTCCTCGTTGTGTGTGGTGTGGAACGGGTGCTAGTGTGACAGGGGCCCCTCAGATACCAGAATTATACCACTCCAGTGGAGGCCGGAGCTCGAGGCTACCCCCAGGAGGCCGTTGGGGGAATCCAGCGCGTGGCAGACAGACCCCTATTTTGCTAGTCTAGGGCCTCCGGTTCCCCCAAACAGCCTGCAATGGTCCCAGCACCTGGTGGGCAGTGTTGAAGTGGGTGCCCTACTTGCCTGGTTTAAGGGCAGCCGCTGGGGGACCCTTGCCGTCTTCCTATGGGGCCACCGTGAGAATGCCCCCGCACCGCCAGAGACTCTGCAGCCGGGCAATGTCTGGTCGGTCCGCTAGTCAGCCCCCTCTCCTCCGCTGTGGCATGCAACTCCAACGTGCCTTCCCTCATGAAACGGAGCTTCTACTCCTCACCTCAGACTGCAGGGATGAGCCGTCCTGTATCTGCCAGCGATGGCAACAGCGAGGGTCCTGACAAATCCGCAGTGCAAGGCCTTACGTCTCCATGCCCCACAGAGAGGCCCAATCATTGAGGAGGAGCGTGGGCTAATGGCAAGACAGTGGTGGAGCTCCTCTTGTAGTGCCCAACTTAGCCAGGGGTCAAGCGGGAAACCGTGCGACGCACCCACAAGCCGCACCCGGACCTAGTCGGGCCGCCTCCGTGAGACCCCGGGCTCCACTCTTAGCAGCCACCTCTAATGGCGGCCGCGCTCATTCCCACCTGGGATCCTCTCCTCACCGGCCGTGGAGGTCGTTCAATTTCACGGGGCGAGCCCGTGACCAGGCCGCCACACGCCTTCTGCTGCCAGGCACCATGCCGTGGGCCTCCCGTTCAGTCCTGCCGCCATGAGGCTGTGTCTCTTGGCTCCTTTTCGTGCTCAGTGCTGCTGCGCTTCGCCGCTCTCGCCCAAGCCTGACTTCAAGGCTCCACCAGGCCCGGGATCGTCACGCACCTCGCCTTGGCTCCGTGAGCGAACCGGGGGCCGTCCCTGCGGGGTCCACGCCTGCTCAACTGGCCCCGGGAGGCGCCGCCACTCCGTCCTCACTGCAGCGTCTCCCTCCACCAGCCGTGGGGGTCGTACAGTTTCAAGGAGCGGGCCCGGGTCCAGGCCGCCATGCGTTCGCTGCCACCAGGCGCCCTGTTGTGGGCCTCGCTTAGTCCTGCCACCACGAGGCCGTGTTTCTTGGCGCTCGGAATGGGGGACTCCGGATCACCGCCCCCGGGGGGGGCCGAAGCCGTTACAGGTATGCTGCCCTTCTTGTGCTCCGCACTGCAGCGCTTCGCCGCTAGCACCCAGGCCTGGCTTTAATGCTCCACCAGGCCCGGGACCATCACGCACCTTGCCTGGGCTCCGTAAGCGAGCCGGGGGCCGTCCCAGTGGGGTCCGCGCCTGCTTAACCGGTCTCGGGAGACGCCGCCACTCCGTCCCCACCCGGCGTCTCTCTCCGCCTCGCCGCAGGGGAGCGCTCGGGGCCGCTGCCACGAGGTCTTGTCACAACCATCATACAGGCCTCCCGCAGCTGCGTCCGGCCTCTCCTCGGAGTCAGCCTGTGCCGCCGGCCGCTCCCGGCCCTGATCCTCGGCGATTGTGCCAATATTACGGGGTCTCGGGTCTCCCAATGACGCCCAGCGTTTCTCCAGGCAGAACCGTGGCAGAATCCGCTCTGAGCCTTGGCAGGGCTCCGGGAGGTGCTATTTCAGGGGACGACGGGTGGGAGCGGAGAAACAGTCTTCTCACTCCGCCATCTTGGCCACGCCCCAGCACTCATGTTTTTAAATACAAAGGTTTTTAAAGTTAAAGGACCCCAAGCCCTGCTTTAGCATGACCAGACAGGGAAGGCATAGCAGAAACACAATATGACCGGTGACCATTTACGTGGAAATCATCCTTTGCCCAGGTTTCTTGACAACACCCCACATCAGACTTGCTTATAGTATCAACCCATTCCACATTGACCAGTTTCCTGGCAATACCAGCAACGTTCAGGATGGAAAACTATTCCCCTCTGCACTGGGAGATTCTAACAGAAGAGTTAGTTGCCTGCATAGGGAAATCGTTATGAGGAAAAAACAACCCCCCAAGAGTAGAATTACCATTTGGGGCTGATGTAGGAAACCTTGTCGCTAGTCAATCGTTTTCATTAAGATCGGATAGAGGGGCAAATCTGTAATTAAACGAAGGTGGAGCTAAGGTATTATAAGTAGGTAATTAATTATATCCCCCTTCCCCCCCACCAGATTTAGAAATGAACCAATTGGCCACTCTCCGTTTTAGAGATAACCAGATCTCCTTGTGGTTATCCCCTATTGGAGGTACGCCAGTAAGGATAATAACATATGGCGGGAAATTGGGGGCAGTTGTAGATGATCAGGACTGTTTAGAGAAGTCGGCTTTTGGCTTTTGGAATTCCCCATTTGAGAACCAACGGTTGTGCCTTGCTTCGCGGACACATATTTAGCTTGAATCGGCTGCCTATTTAGTTGAGACAAAGTGGGTGGACTTAAATCAATAGGTGCCGACATAGGAGTTGGTACACTACTACTAGTGGGCGCTAAAGGAAGAGCCTGGGGGAGGGGGGGGACAGCATGAGCAATCTAATGAGGACATGGTTGTTGATATTTTAGCTGGGACTCACTCAGAGTTTGAACTTTATCATTTAGTCGTTTGAGTTGTGATATTATCTCTTGTTGAAGATTTTTCAAAATAAATTCCACATTCTCAAATACACACACTTTGAATAATCAAACTAAAATTAATGTCCTAACGCCCATTTGTGTGTAGTGAAGTTGGTTAAAGCACAGAGTTTTAAAGTTTTTTTTAGTTCCTCTAGCTACTCCCCTTTTTGCTTTACCTTCTTTTCCTCTTATGGGGAGGGGATTTAGTAGCAAGCCGGAGCAGAGACTCGGCTGCACAAGCGCTTATAATATCACCCCGTGTCCACTACTACACAAGGATTTACCACGGAAATAGGAGCAGGTAAGCCCGAGGTGGCATGCAAGGACTCTTACGTAGGGTTGAACAGAGCAGTGGTAATGTACCCCGATGGTGCAGGTGTAGATGGACTCATGGAGACAGTCTTTAGTTTCTGAACTGCATCAATGTGGGTTTCCAACAATTCAAGCTCCTTTCAAATAGCGCCCATTGCGGAAGATAGATAGGAAGTAATTAGCGGGGAGGCGGACGTGCCTTCGCGCAATAAACAGACCACGCTGGTATCTTTAAGCGTAAAAGGCCATTTATTAGGACCAGGCTGCAGAACAGTAAACAATTAACCAAATAACATCAACATCAATCCCAAAGCCCCACATCAACTCTGCCTCCCTTCACTCTCTTCACCCACTCTGAACTCACCTCTCCAACCACTCCATGCCCATTCCGTTCCTCATCCATTTCCACAATTCTCCTAACATCCTCCCCGGTATCACCTGGCATTCCAGTCATGCCTCAGCTCCCCACATCATTCAATCTCCCCCGAGGGATGGGTGAGCCCGCTATTGACTCCCCCACCCCTCCAAAGTACCGCCTACCCCGCAGCCCGACCTAAACTGGCACGCCATGCCAACCCTACCTCCAAACTCTAGTAACTGCAGGGTGGGTGGGTGGCCTTTCAACTACCCTCCCGATGGTGCCGAGCGCAGGAAGAGGAAGTCGCCTCCCTCCCCTGCGCTCTTATACCCACCCCTAACTCCACCCCTTAACCTGCCTGGTCCTCCCCTGCGCGAAAGACCCCGGGGAAGACTAGTCTGCGACTTTGCTTCCCCGGGGCCCAGCATCGCGCAATAAACAGACCACGCTGGTATCTTTAAGCGTAAAAGGCCATTTATTAGGACCAGGCTGCAGAACAGTAAACAATTAACCAAATAACATCAACATCAATCCCAAAGCCCCACATCAACTCTGCCTCCCTTCACTCTCTTCACCCACTCTGAACTCACCTCTCCAACCACTCCATGCCCATTCCGTTCCTCATCCATTTCCACAATTCTCCTAACATCCTCCCGGTATCACCTGGCATTCCAGTCATGCCTCAGCTCCCCACATCATTCAATATTCCCCCCCCCCCGAGGGATGGGTGAGCCCGCTATTGACTCCCCCACCCCTCCAAAGTACCGCCTACCCCGCAGCCCGACCTAAACTGGCACGCCATGCCAACCCTACCTCCAAACTCTAGTAACTGCAGGGTGGGTGGGTGGCCTTTCAACTACCCTCCCGATGGTGCCGAGCGCAGGAAGAGGAAGTCGCCTCCCTCCCCTGCGCTCTTATACCCACCCCCTAACTCCACCCCTTAACCTGCCTGGTCCTCCCCTGCGCGAAAGACCCGGGGGAAGACTAGTCTGCGACTTTGCTTCCCCGGGGCCCAGCATCGCGCAATAAACAGACCACGCTGGTATCTTTAAGCGTAAAAGGCCATTTATTAGGACCAGGCTGCAGAACAGTAAACAATTAACCAAATAACATCAACATCAATCCCAAAGCCCCACATCAACTCTGCCTCCCTTCACTCTCTTCACCCACTCTGAACTCACCTCTCCAACCACTCCATGCCCATTCCGTTCCTCATCCATTTCCACAATTCTCCTAACATCCTCCCCGGTATCACCTGGCATTCCAGTCATGCCTCAGCTCCCCACATCATTCAATCTTCCCCCCCCCCGAGGGATGGGTGAGCCCGCTATTGACTCCCCCACCCCTCCAAAGTACCGCCACCCAAGGAACCCCCTTTAGGGCGGTTACCTGCCCCCCACCCCTAGGGCCCGTACAATGCATCTGTCATCCACCCCCATTCAAACATTCCTGTGACACCAAATCGACTCATTCCACAACTTACTGACCACATCTCTCATCTCCATCATATAATACGCATTCCCCATTTTTGAAAGATGCACTCCGTCATCCCTAAACAGTAGCGGTTCTTCCAGTCGCAGTCCAGCATGAGCAATGACCTTAATGTCCTTGTCCCCACAGAAAAGTCTCATCGCTCTGTTGAGCTTCCGTCGTGCCTTTTCCACAGCCCCATGTTTAATAGCACCCCTCCATACTTTCCTAGAAACAAATTCAGTCCAGGCAATGCAAGTCCCTGCCAGCCTTCGTTTCAGCACTTCCAAATCCCTCTGCATCAGCTGCAAGAGCGCCAAACCCGACAGCTGAACCAAATCATTCTCCCCCAAGTGTATGATCAACAGATCCGGGCATCCCTTCTGGGGGACCATCTTCGCGAGCCAGGGCAGTAGTGCCCCCATCGCATCCCCCTTTACCCCACCAATGCACCTCGTGATGTTGTCCTTTGAGTCCCAGGTTACGGCCGTACACCTGTTGTTCTGCATACTTGGAGGCCCAATGAACGAAGGAATGCCCCACGATCCAAGTGACCGTCTTGGCCCCTGGTCCACCCACGCAACCTATGAGTGAAAAACAAATTAGAAACAAAGCCTAGAACTAATCACTCCCAATCCCCAAACTTCTCACTTGCGAACGTACCGCTCACAGCACCGAGACTTCCACCTCCCAATCTGCCGAATCCTGTCCCAAGACCACCCCAACCTGGCCGCTGCTGTCGCCGCCCCAATACGAAAAGAGTGAGTCCCGAACCCAGCTGGATCCAAACCCAAGCGCCTTAAGGCCATGCGCAGCACCGCCAACAACTGACCGGAAGTCACCCTTGCCCCAGACATGTGGCAAAATATCTCGCCACTCACCATCCGTGTGGAAAACACAAACGACCTCCATTCTGCCTCCGGGCACACACCCCCACACCCAGCCTCGCACAACCAAACCCACTTACCCCGCCCCAACTGGTCCGTTTTGGAGTGACCCAGCCAAATCCCCAATCGCCCGCCATCCAGCCGTATCTCCTCATACCGCCTGCCACCCACTGACCGGGTGCCCAACAATTCAGACACCCGAAAGGCTCCAAAAAACATCCAAATCATCCCCAGACGAAACACACGCATCTCAAACGCATCATAACAGCACAGCGGCAAAACCTCAATCAACTTGACCAACAAATCAAAGGTAATCGCCTCCCGCAAAACCCCACCCCCTTTCTCTCCCTGCCCCAACCTCTGAGTACCCTACTGATAATCACATCTTTCGTAGGATCAAACCCAACAAATAAGCAACAATAAAATGCCACTCCTGCCAACTTCCCTGATATAGTCGCAGCCGTCAGCCCTCTGTCACTGCAATGCAATACAAACTGCAACACGCCGTGCTCCAATGCTGAGCAATCTCCGAAAGCAGAATCCCCACGCCATCCCATAAAGGATCCAAACTCCGCCCACGCCAGCCTGTATGCTCGTCTTGTGGTAACAGCAATGGAATTTTCAACCAGGCCTATCACCCTCACTCCCCCAAGGCCCAGATGCCGTCCGGCAGCTTGGTCTTGCACTGATCCGCTCCTGGTGCCAATCGCCGGAAACGCTGCCACTGCGAACGAGACAAAGCATCCGCGATGTCATTATTCGCTCCAGGGACATGTTTGGCTCTAAAAACCACATTCAATCGCAAACATTTCAACATGAAACTTCTCAACAATTTCAGTACTCTCAGGTCCCTTGCCCTCTGCCTGTTAACCAGCTCGACCACAGTCATGTTGTCCACGTGGAACAACACAGACCTGTTCTGAAACTCAAGACCCCACACTTCCAGTGCCACCAACAAGGAAAGAATTCCAGAAATGCAATGCTCCTCCCCTGCTTCACCCAATGAGCTGGCCAGTCCTCCGCGCACCACCTACCATCCCAGAAGATCCCAAAACCAGCTGCCCCGGCTGCATCAGAGTAAATTTGACATTGCCAAACCATCCTGTCATCCACAAAGTCCAGGGACACCCCGTTGAAATCTGTCAAGAAAGACAGCCATGTCCTCAAGTCTGCCCGAACCCCCATGGAGATCCGGATCCTGTGGTGCGGAAGAACAGCCCCGACATGGCCATGCCGAGCCGCCTGCAGAACGTCCGTCCCGCCCTAACCACCCTGCACGCAAAGTTCAAGAAGCCCAACAGTTGCTGTACCGCCCTCAACGCGATCCTCTTCTCACCGATCGCCCACCAGAGGCACGCCTGAATCTCCGTCACTTTAGCAGCAGGGAGGCGAGCTGTCCACTGAAGGGAATCCAGCTCAATGCCCAAGAATGTCAGAGTGCAGCTTGGGCCTGCCGTCTTTTCAGGGGCCAAGGGAACACCAAAGTGCCGTGACATCTCCTGGAACTGTGACAGGGCCCTGCCACAATCCCCAGAGTGAGCTCTTCCAAGAAAGAGAAAATCGTCCAGGTAGTGAGTAACGTCCCGATGCCCGCTAATCTGTGTAAAAACCCACTGCAAGAAGGTGCTAAATAGTTCAAACATTGCGCAGGAAATCGCGCATCCCATGGGCAAAACTTTGTCCACGTAGATGGCCCCTGCGAACTGCATCCCCAGCAGCGAGAAATCCGCGGGGTGTATGGGCAGCAGGCGGAAAGCAGACTTGACATCACATTTCGCTAATTCCGCCCCCGGCCCACACCCCTCACCAGGCGGATCGCATCATCCACCGATGCGTAAAGCACCCTGGAGTCCTCCTCCGCGATGAAATCGTTCACAGACTGTCCTTCAGGCCACGAGAGGTGATGTATCATGCGAAACTCACCCTCCTCTTTCTTGGGCACCACCCCAGCGGAGAGATGATTAAGTCATCCGCTGGCCAGTCGCTGAACGGGCCAGCTATTCTCCCTTCATCCACCTCCTTCTGTAATTTGGCAGCTACCACTCCCGGCAAGGTTGTGGCAGACTTCAAATTATCAGCCCATCTCCGCACCCTGGGACCCTGATAGCCCACCCGAAAGCCCTCCGTGAAACCCCACTGAATCCTAGAAGCCGCCTCCCTATCGGGGTAACCCGAGAGCCACGGGGCCATCGCCTCCACCTTAACCGGTGTAGGCGCCCTTTGGTCCAGCCTGTCCCCTCCCTTTCGCGTTTCGCCACAGCTCCGAGGGCGTGACCAGTGTAAAGCATTGGGTAAGGGCGTGTTTCCCTCTACACTTCGAGCATTCATGCTTGAACTTGCATGGGTAGCGGGAGCAATAGCCCCTGTTGTAGCTCCAACAGGCCCCGGTGTTAGCCCCGCATGGGTTAGAGGTCTGGCCTGCGCTACCAGCCCCAGCGGTGTTCCCCCCACCTGCCCCGCTTTGGGCGGGACGCGGCGGAAAAGACCGGTAAGTAACCGGCAAACCGCTGGCCGTGTGGGTGGACGCCGATGAATGCGTGGACGCCATCCACTGCATCCATAATTCCTGATCCACCTCCCCCCAATGCTTGTCCGGGTTGGCGCTGACCCTGAACTCCTCATCATAACTAAGCCAGGCGAACCCCCCGAACTGCATTTGGGCCTTCCTGATGATGTCCATGTACTTCATTAGCGCTATGGCCCTATCTTGGTGCTTCACGCAGTAAATACTGGCATAAATGAGAAACGCCGAGGTCCAATTTTCCATCGTCACCGGAACCCTAGGCCGCCTAGTCAATTCCCACTCCTCTTCTTTGGAACCCTCCTTCGCCTGCACCTCCCTGTGCAGCAATTTAAACACGTCCACATACTCGTGTTTCCATATCCTACTCCTAATCTTGTCAGACAGGTGAGACCCCAAGGGCATAGCCAGCCCCATGTAGGGGAGCTTTTTCTGGTGTTTGTCCTCCGACTTGTCCCCTGTCCCATCTTTCCCGTCCACCTTGTCAGTCTGAACCCCTGCCGTAGCTACCAACTTACCTCCCACCTGTTTGACCACCCGTGACGGCTTGTCCCCTGGCAACTCTCCGGTCACCCGCACCGACCCCCCCCCCCCCCACCGACCTACAAGCCTTCTTCCTACCCCCTTGTGGCCCACCATCCCAAGCCGACCACCAAGACCCCTCACCTGACAGCGATGAGTGCGTCTCGCCGGGCCGTCCTCTGGAGGTGGAAGCCTTGGGTGTCTCCGCCTTTGCCTTGCCCTTCGTCGTCTTCTGGGCCTGTAAAACACCAAAACCGCTGTTGCTCTGCACCCCCCCCGTCCTGTCGTCGTCGTCCCGCACCTCCCCCTCCTCAAGCCCATCACTCTCCTCAGCATAATCCAACTCCACTTCCGGCTCCACTTCCACAGGAGCCCACAACACCTCTCTCACCGCACGTTTCACACCTTTACTTTTACCAGCACCCACTCCCCGGCCCCCTGACATACACGCCGCCGTTGCCCGCTCCCGCGTTGGAGGGACGGCCGCCGCGGACCGCCCTACTGCTTCAGGCCGGCGTCCAGGGGCCGTCTTGCGCCCCCCCGCGCCACTCCGCGCTCTGCCGACAGCCGCCGGCTTGGATCCCCCCCCTACCCCCAGGTCGCTCCAACCTGAGTGGGCCCCGGCACCATCAGGCCTCACAGCTGTCCCAGCCGTCCCTACCGGGCCCAGAGGCCCCTTAATGCTACCCGCCCTCCCCTGCCTGTCCATCTCCTCTTGCTCCGCCCACCTCTCCTCCTCCTCCGAGGTGGGCTTAGGGGGCCCCTCGGCCTCCGCATCCCAGGCCACACTTGCCCTGGGGGCATACTGCTCTACCCTCTGAGCCTCGTGCAGCTGCACTAGAAGGCGCTGCTCCCTTATCCTGTCCTCCCAAGCCAGTGCCTCCCAGCGTGGGAGGGGGGAGCAGTAGCCCTGAAACCCCCTCCAGGCTGCCAAATTCCAGGCTGGGGAGCAGGCCCCGGACCCCCACGGCGCTGCCGCCAGCTCCCAGTACAGGGGCCTCCTGCACCCCCAAGGCGCCCCCACAGTAACCGGAGTGCCCACCCTGGACCCAAGCGAGAGGTCAATGGGAGCGTCCCCCCATTGCCCCAAACCATCCCCCGCACCCCTTGTACCCAAACCAGGCTCCAGGGGAGAAATGTAGGGGCCCCCGCACCCCCACCCCTTCTCCCCCACCGCCCCCCAAACCGGCTCCCGCCTCGAAAACCCCGGCCCAGGCGTCCCGGCCTCCCCCTCCTCCCCCCTCCCCCACTCGCGAGCTGCCAGACACATGAGCCCTCACCCCGGCAGAAAACGGCCCCACCGACAGTCCTGTCGGCCCTGGGAGCTCAAACTCCAGTGGGGGAAAGACAGGCGCGGAGGCAGGCTCTTCCGCCGACCTCCGCGTGCAGGCTCCCTCTTGTGCGCGCCCGCCCCGACCCAACGCGCACTTCCCAGGCGACGGCGGTTCCTCCTGACATGCTAGAACCGCCGCCGCTACCCCAGCAGAAGCCGCCCGCGGGGCCTCCGCAAACCCCACCCACGCCTCCCCCAGCACCCCGGGCCGGAGGAGATCCTCCCGCCCGGCGCGCCCCAGCACCTGCAAGGCCTCCCTACCTGGCCGAAGCGCCTGCCATCACCCGACGAGACTTCGCAACCACCGGCCAGTGGTTCCCGCTCTCCCGGCAACCGTCCGCAGCAAGGTCCGCCCGCGTTGAAGCACCTTCGGCCTACTCTACTGCTAATTGCACCCTATCAACTCCCTTTCAACTACCCTCCCGATGGTGCCGAGCGCAGGAAGAGGAAGTCACCTCCCTCCCCTGCGCTCTTATACCCACCCCCTAACTTCACCCCTTAACCTGCCTGGTCCTCCCCTGCGCGAAAGACCCCGAGGGAAGACTAGTCTGCGACTTTGCTTCCCCCGGGGTCCAGCATTTGTCTTTGGGTGATCCATTTTCTTTTTCCCACATGAGGATAGTATATCAGAGTATCCAGCCAGACAGTGAGGAGAAACAATCAACTTACCAGTGGCGGCTCCTCCGCTAAGGCGGAGGAGAGTCGTCCCACTGTTTGCAGCAGTGAAATAAAGAAAACAAAAAATAACAATTTTATGTTTCCCTGCTGCGGCAGCTTTGTGGGCGGGCGGGGCTGCTCCCCAGCCTGCATTGAGAACATGCCCAAGCCCCCATTCCCTGGCTGATCGCTGATCCACAGTGCTCAGACCAATGACAACGCTGCAATGCAGCGTTGTGATTGGCTCAGGGGAGCCTGGGAGCCAAGGTGCTTCCTGCTTCCCTGTAAAATGTAAATCCGTATTTGTAAAGCGCGAACTAGTCACCCTGACGGGTCTCAAGGCGCTGGGGGCCGTCGTGGAAATTAAGTGAGTTATTGCCCAGAGTCACATGGTGCTGAGCTGCCGCCGGAGCCGGGGATCGAACAGTGAGCCCTGTGCTCCGAAGTCAGCTGCCCTGGCTGCTGCACCAGCTGGAGAGACGACTGCGGGACAGCAGAGGAGAGACCTGGTAATCAGGTAAGCTTTTATTTTTACCTCCTCTCCCTGTCCCCGATCCCTGCTGGTCGCAACTGCAACTTACCACAGAGAAGATGCTACGAAGGGACCAAGACGGGGGGCCCAGCCCAGCCATGTCCAGCTGCGTACAGGCGCAGATGGCCCTGCTCTTCGCCCGAGGATGTGTCTGGGTGCGTCCCGCCCCACGGGATGCACCAATCGCATTTATAGTGCAGAGTCTGTTGTCAACGCCTCCACTGAAACAGGTGCTGCCTGGGAGATGAAGTCCCACCCCAGGAAAGTGGCAGGTGCAAGAAGTGCAGGGGTATTTAGGAGCACTGTTTTCTGCTGATGTAAAAGTATATCACCAGGAAAACCGGTCACTGATTTATATATTTATTGTTATATAGTGCTGCTGCTTTCAGTTGTTTAGTTGTATTTTGTCAGCAGTAAATAAATGTTCAGTCTTGACTGGCACTGATCAATTGGTGCCTGGGCATTTTGAATAGCGAACGTCTTTCCAGGGTTTCTTGCAAACTGAGTTCTTTCATTGGGATATCTAAACCCATGCAAAGTCCATTCTAATATTACCGTTTGTCATTTTATGTTATTTATGGACGGAGAAGGAGTAGCTGAAGATGACCTCATTTGTGTTTTCAGAGCAGTGGAAAGAGCTCGGTGTTGGAAAGCCTTGTTGGCAGAGACTTGCTTCCCAGGGGCACTGGAATAGTAACTCGGAGACCTCTCGTCCTGCAGCTGGTGCATGTCTCTCCAGAGGATCGACGGAAACCGGTCACAGATGATAATGGTATGTAGGAATACTTAAGACTTTCATGATCCTCTTGAGCGTTTGTGTTGGGTCTTTCGAGTTGGATCTTGATCATAGAGACATTGTGGCTGGCTCTGTGTGATGTATATGCATGCATTCAAGGATACTCGAAGAAAAAAGAGAGCCACTCTCCTTTAGCTTACTAGCTGAGCCTCCAAGTGGCCTTTTGTCCTGTAGCTAATTGAATCCCATTTCTTTGGGAAAATCCTCTGCTTACTGTAACATGACTCATAAGGGCTATGAAGTTATTTGCATTCAAGCCTCACAACGTTCTCTAAAGGGACGGGGCTGTGCTAAACACATGCTGCCTTATTTGGTGCAAACTGCACTCCTGTTGCTGCTGGTTCCTCCACAGTGCACAGAATACATTATTAAGACTACGTTTTCTTTACTTCAGCCCAGAATGCCTGGGCACGCTCACTATTTCTTAACCATATTGCCATATGATGCAACACCGTGGTCCATGCAGAAATATTTAAAACACGCACACATCCACTGGCAGCCAGGACAGATGTGGCGTCATTGGGGCAACTGAATTAAGTGAAACACTGCCTGCTGATGTGGCTGCTGAATTCGAAAATATCCTGCAAATGTAAGAAAATAGCACTTTGAAGTTTGTTTCGTGGTAGAATTTGCTCAATTACACAGAGAAGACCCTGCTCTTGGACTACAGTTCTGAAGTGTTCTACAGTTATTTCAATTGCAGTTTTTGGCAATGGATGCAGGCTTTCACCATGCAGATTAACAACATAAGCAAGCACTGGCAAAGCTTTAGAGACTTCACATCGGAGATTGGGGTAGAAGACAAGTTATCTCGTGCTAGTTCCCTTTGACACATTAAAATACCGCCATGTGCTGACAGGTAGGACAAACAGTCATAAACATGTTTAAGTCTCAGCTTTAAAAAAAAAAAAAAAAAAAAAACCCTGGTTACTCAGCCGTTCTCTGGCCCTTGTGGTCTGTGTTCCTACAAGTCTTTCCCTAAAAGATTCTGTTTCATATTTAGTTGTCATTGTCACCTGATCCAAAGGAATCAGGGCAGGGCTTAGGAGCAGGTTAAATCTTTGAGGCAATAACCCAAAATGTGTCCCCTCTATAAAAATAAATAAAATCAACCTGCTTCCAAGAAAAGTATATCTGATAGGAAGAGTCCAGAAATACTCCTGCAAGGAGGATACTAACATGGGGAATATGATGAGAGATTACTGGTATCAACCTTCTTTAATGGCAGCTAGTTACAGTTGAGCTGATGCCCGATTAATTGCTTATCCTTCGGATTTCTACACAGGCACCTGTAATTTTTGTTATGTCAAATTTCTTAAAATACGCATGGAAACCCAAATGTAATGTTTAACTTTAATGTCATTAACCGGTTTAAATTGCCCGTTTAGAAACTATGGCACTTGAGATTACCCACTGCAGCATATCTACCAATCGCCGACTTGCTAGTTTACATTGAAAACAGGAGGTTTCCCATGTGGCCCATACTCTGAAAATCTGGTAGTGGTGGGAGAAAATATATTTACTACACAGGTCTGGCCTTGCATTATGATTCATACTGCCCCTGCCTTGAATCCTAATTAACTATCTTAGCTAAAGTCCTAGAATTGTTGGCGAAAATCAAATATTCCTGAAGTGGTGTTTAGAAGGAAAACTAAGCTCTCAGCATAGTGACAGCCTTGGGTGCCCTGAAAGTGTAGCTGAAAGCAAAAACTAAGGCTACTGGTTTGAGTTCTGTTGCGCCAGGTTGGCTATGTTTGTCTCACTGATTGGCCTGAAAGGGTAAAATGACTGGATCAAGCAACCTAGATTCGCTGATAGTGGGTGTGCTTGAGCACAAGATCTCTAGGCCAGCATTTCATAAAAGTAGAGTAACGTTTGACTGCTGCTACCAGTCAATTGTAGGTAATAAAAAAATACAGTCAGTTTTCTGTATGGTGTAATTTAAACTGTTGATAGCTAGTTAATAGTTAATTTTCATTTATAGCATTTATGTTTACTTGCAGCTTTCCTTTATTCATATATTGTTTTTTTTTAAAATTCTTTTTTTATTAAACTGCTGCATCAAACACCATCACATACATTAACACTTGCATCATAATCTGGCAGTGGTAGAAAGAGGAGTACAGTTCAGCCCCATTCATCAACTAGGTACCTCAGTGGATCTCAAGCCCCCTGTGTGTCAGGTCCACCCCATCCACCCCTCCCCTTCAACCCCGCACCCTTTAAGATCGATATTTCATCCAGGTACCCCCGATCTTCTCCCATTTATTTGGGCATCCTCTGGTCTGATAAACGACTTCTTCTGCCCGCTGGCACCAATATAGGTCTTTTTTCCAGTCTCCGATCTTTGGAGGATCTGCCGCCCCCCAAGTCCTAGCAATGTTCCTCTTTGCCACCGCCGCAGCCAACACCAGCCAGGCCTTGGTGTGTTTGGGCCATGTTGTCGCCCCAGTTACTTCCAACAGGTGCCTCCTCGCGTCCTCTGGCCCCTGCTGCCCCACTACTGTAGTCATTACCTGTGCCACTCCCTTCCAGTATCTTTGAATTATGGGGCATAGCCAGAGGATATGAAAGAAGGAGCCCACCTCCCCGCACCCCCTGGCGCACTGACCCGAATCACTACGACCTATTTTGTACAAAAGCGTCTGGGAGGTGTATGACCTGTGTAGGATTCTGAGTTGGATCAATTGAAATCTTGATCGTATAGCGCATTCCCTGGGGTTCTGCATGACCTCCCCCAAGTCATCGTCCTCCAATAGACCCAAATCTGTCTCCCAGGTCTCCCTGAGGGGACCCAAGGGATCTGGCAAGTTGTTCATAATCTTACGATATGTTAAAGTGATGGCCTTGTCCACCATCGGGTCTAGTAGCAATCTGTCCTCCAATTGGGACCAGTCGGGCATCTGCTCTCCCTCCGGCATGTGGCATCATAAGGCATGCCTCAACTGCAGATACCGGAACCGTTCTCCATCGGCCATCTGGAATTCTGTTTGCAAATCTTTGAATTTAACCATGGTCCCTCCCCGCCAGACCATCCCTAGGCGGTCTGTCCCGTTGAGGCCCCATCTATGAAAGCCCCGCAATCGTCGAGGCTCGCTATCCCATAGTGGGGTTTGTTCGGTCAGCTTGGCCTCCCATTTCACTAGTTTTGTGGCTGCTCGCCATGCCTGTACCACCGTCCGAATGTGTGTGGGAAGAATTTTTACGAGGCCTTTCTGATACAATGCCGCCGGGTACCCTCCGATTCCCATGGCATGGCGGTCCACCCGGTACGCCGGTTCCGTGTAGGGTACAAAGACCCAATCATTGATATTTACGAGTTGGGAGGCATAATAGTAGCTCCTAACAATCAGAACCGCCAGACCTCCGTCATATACTCCCCGTTGTAGTTTGCGTAGTGCAATTCGTGGGCTACCCCCTTCCCATAGCAGATTACGTAGCTCCCAGTCTATCTTTTGAAAGAGAGTAGTTTGGATCGGGTGTGGGGTGTTCTGAAACGCAAACAGGAGGCGCAGAAGGGCCATCATCTTGAATAAGACGACTCGCCCCATGAGGGTGACCGGGAGCCGTCTCCAGTGGCTCACGTCCTCTCGTAGCCGCTCAAGTTGGGAATAGAGATTCAGGACCAAGAATTCCTCTTTTGACTTGGTTATCCAGATTCCTAAGTATTTGAATTTGTCCTTTATAGACAGGGCACCACAGACTGATGTGAGAGAAGGGATCTCTCCGGTCAAAGGGAAAATTAACGATCTCTCCCAATTTATCTGGTAGCCCGAGTAGCGTCCAAATGTTCGGAAGATATGTATTAGTCTGTGGAATGTCTGCCGAGGTCTGTGCGCATACAATAAAATATCATCCGCATATAGGGAGATTCGTTCCTCCCAGCCCCCTCCAATGTCAATTCCGCGCACCAGGGAATCCCTGCGCACCCACTCAGCCAGTGGCTCGAGAGCCATCGTAAAGATCATGGGGGAAAGAGGGTAACCCTGCTATGTGCCTCTATGTAGGGAAAAGAGTCTGGATACCGTCCCATTAAATAGTACTCTTGCCCTCTGGCCCGAATACAGCAGGCGAACCCACGCTCCGAACCTTGGGCCGAAACTGAGTCTCGATAGTACAGCAAATAGGTATGGCCATTCTATGCTATCAAACGCCATACGGGCGTCCAGTGAGAGCACTGCGGCGGCCTCCGCCGGATAGGACGCGGTTACGACCATGATGCCATACAAACGTCTAAGATTTAGCCTGGTGCTCCTGTGTGGCATGAACCCTGATTGATCTGGGTGAATTAATGTAGGGATAGTAGACTGTACTCGAGTGGCCAACACCTTGGCAAGCACCTTTGCCTTGAAGTTTAAAAAGGGATATGGGTCTGTATGAGCCGCATACCTCTGGGGGTTTACCTTTCTTTGTAATGACTACTATGGTGGCCATTCGTAGGTCCTTTGGCAGCTGCCCCTCCTTTGCTGCCTGGAACATATCAAGCATTGGCTGTACTAGTGTGTCTGTTGCTCATTTGTATAATTTAGGTGGCAGTCTGTTTGGACCCGGTGCTTTCCCTGTTGAAGGTCTCTGATGGCCCCAGCAATCTCCTCATTAGTTAGGTCTTGTTCGATAGCCTCTCTGTCCTCTGCTGAGAGTACCGGCAGAGCAATATCTTTAAGCAAGTCAACACAGTCATCTCCCGTCTTGTCGGAAACTGATTGGTATAGCTATATTCCATAAAGAGCAGTGCACTCGAACAAAAAACTTTTCAGTCTCTTTATATTTTCTTTCAATCCTTTATTTTCAAATCCAAATGAAATTTCACAAAAAGGCAGCCCCAACGCGTTTCGTTAAATTCGGCAACAAGCCAAGAGAACTTCTTCAGGGCTCTTTAGATCAAACAAAAGGACTCAATAGTCATTATCATTGGTCAGTTCACAAGCTGGAAAAATATGTAACCATTCGGCGAAAGTCTAACTCCAACTCAGCATCGGGTCTGCTCAATGTACCAGTAGTCATATAGATGAATAGAGGGATAAGTTCCCTCAATCAATATTCATATTCCTCAGTGGGATAACCTTCGCCTTAATAAGCTGTCGCCTACTCCTCCCAAACAGACACCATCAGAAGGCTGGTTCTCAGCGTAGGCGTAGGCGACCGCTTATTAAGGCCCCTAAGTTCCCTCTGTTTGAGGCGTAGCTTATGCCCCAGCTCGGTGTCCACAGTATCCATTTCCCCCATCTGTAGCTCCAGAGCGGTAATTTCGTGTTCTAGTTCGTTGCATCGAAATGCCGTTCTTTTCTCTTATTCCCCCATCGCGCCGCCTGCACGTAGCCCCGTGCCACAACTTTAAAAGCCTCCTACAGTGTGGATTGCTATTTTACAGGGCTGGAATTTTCTTTGAAATACTGTTTTGATCGCTCCCTGAACTTGTCTTGGAACTCCCGATCCCTGAAGTGCCAGGGATAAATTCGAGGAGGGAGCGTATGATCCCGAACGAGACCACTGAGGCTCACCTCCACGGGGCATTGGTCTGATAAGCCCCTCGCTTTGAGTTGTGCATTACTAAACTGTCCCTCATATATGCGCTGTGTGAAGATCTAGTCCAATCTTGACCCACTGCTGTGTGCGGCCGAGACGTGCGTGTATTGCCTCTCTGTTGGATTGTGTGCTTTCCACAGATCTGTTAGTCCCAGTGCATCCACAATTGCTCTCGGGGGCTCCTGGCCCGCGGCAAGGCGGGAGACCGCCGTTCTATCAAGTTCTGGGGACAACGTGCCGTTTATATCCCCTCCCAATATTAGGATGCCCTGAGGCATGTCTAGCAACAGCCTGCTTATTGTCAGGAGAGTTTCGGTATGTAATTTTGGGGGGTATGTATGCGGAACACAAGTTGAGGCCCCCCCCACCCACATTCCCGTCAGCGCTACATATCTGCCCGATGGGTCCTGCCTAGTGCACCCCGGCAGAAAGGGCACCGAGTTCTTGACAAGTATCAGCACCCCCCTAGAGCCCGAGGTAAATCCCGCATGGGCCACAAGTGTGTATCCGAATCTATTGAGTGCCAGGTAATATGTTATGTTATTTAGGCTTTTAAAGCGCACTTATACCCAAGGGTGTCCTGGCGCTGAGCACTGTCTAACTGGTATCCCTCTGCACCTGAGCTTATACGGTGAACAACCACGTTTTTAGCCCCTTCCTGAAAGAAAGGAGATCCGTGGAGATCCTGAGATGCTTTGGAAGGTTGTTCCAGGCATTGGTGGCACCTAGGATAAAGCTCCTGCCACCCCAATTGGCCTTCTATGCTCTTGGAACAATCACTCGCTTTGCTTCCATGGAGCGCAGCATTCTCCCCGGGACATACCATTGAAGGAGCTTTCTTGGGTATTCCGGACCACTGCCCATCAAAGACTTAAAAACCGTACATAGGGCTTTTAATTGGGTCCGTTGTTTTATAGGGAGCCAATGTAGGTGTCGCAGGCCATTTCTGACCGAAACGAACCTTGGTGTGCCCGTTAGCAGCCATGCTGCCGCATTCTGCACCATCTGTAATCTGTTAAGGTGTTTCTTTTGAATATTCAGATACAGGCTGTTACAGTAGTCCAGACGGGACAGAATGAAGCCTGAGACAGCTGTTCTGAAGCTTTCCTCCGGTAGGAAGAATTTTATTTTACTCGGGGTTCTAAGGAGGAAAAAACCTGTTGAAACCACCCCGCTAACCTGGTCCCCAAATGTCAGTGTGTTGTCCATAATCACCCCCAGGTTCTTGGCTTTCTGCGAGGGGGCTGGGGGGTTGCCCATTTCATTAGGCCACCAGTCTGGTGACCAGAGGTTGGGGTTATTCCCAAAAATAATCACACCTGTTTTGCCTGCATTCAGCTTCAGGCAGTTCGCCGACATCCAGCCAGTTACTGCTTTCATAGAGTCGTGACAACTTGGGGCCGTTTCAGCTTCTTTACCCCGCTGAAGAGACAGCCCGATTTGGGTATCGTCTGCATATGATGTTAGTTGCAGCCCAAAGGATCTTATGATGGCTGCCAGCGGGCTCACATATATATTAAAAAGCATAGGACTAAGGGAAGACCCCTGTGGCACCCCACAGGGAAGGTAGAAAGGCTGTTACCTCCCCAGATCCACCGTTTGTAATCTGTCAGCCAAAAATGATTTCAGCAAGTTCCAGGCCTTACCCTGGACCCCCGCCTTCGATAGTCGGCCCATCAACACATCGTGATGGACCGTATCGAAGGCCGCTGACCGATCCAGCATGATCAGGATCGCTGAGCCTCCCTGGTCAACCGCTTCACGAACCTCCTCCATGGCTTTAATCAGTGCTAGCTCTGTACTATGTCCCGCGCGGAACCCGTACTGAGAGGGATCCAACGCGTTATTGTTCTCAAAAAATAAACTAAGTTGCACATTAATAGCCTTCTCCATTATTTTCGCCGATAATGGAAGTCGGGTGATGGGCCTGTAGCTATTCGGATCGCTAGGCTCCAGATTAGGTTTTTTAATCAATGGCAGAATTGAGGCTATTTTCCATGCTTTTGGATACTGACCTGCCTCCAGTATGAGATTCAACAGTGGCGTCAGGGTGGTGGCAATGACCTCAAAAGAATTTTTAATTACTGATGCCGGACAGGGGTCCAGAGGGGATCCGGACCGAGATCCCAACAGCAAGTTGGTAACCTCTTTGATCTCCAATGGAGTAAAACTCTCTAAAATGGATTCATTGTTGATTTCCTCCGGTTTTAACTCCGACTGCCAGTTCCCTGGCCTCACCCTGCTGATTGCTGAAAGAGGAAAAGATGACTTCCACCTTATTCAGAAAAAAGAGGCTAATGCATCGCAGAGTGCTGGGCTACTGTGAGTAATAGGTTTGGGGGGTTCATGAGATTAGTCACTGTTCTAAAGAGCTCCCTAGCAGAAGATTTGGCTTCAGTAATCTGTTCCATAAAATATGCTTGTTTCGCTTCCTGGAGTAGTTTTTTATAAATTATGAGACTAGCTTTATATGCATCCTTATTAGCAGTGCTATATCCTTTCCTCCAGACCCACTCCAACCTCTTACAGTCTGTTTTATGCTCCTGCAAGTTGTGGGAAAACCAGGGTGCTGAGGGGAGTCCTCGCCTAGGGGTACACAATTTGACCGGGGCCAGTTTGCTACAGGCGCCCTCAATCCAATTCACGTAGGCCGCTGTGGCCTCCTCTACATTACTGGGAAGACTTGGGGCCGTATCTTTCAAGACCTTCTCTAAGTTGGAACTATCAATATTTTTCCAGGCCCTAATAGCTATCTTCTCCCTGGGTTTTGGTTTGGATGGCTTAAGTGGGGTCTGAGAGATAGAGAAAATTATGGCGGCATGATCTGTCCAGGGAAGAGGCAAGACCCCTAACAAGGATAGACTGGTGGAATTCGTAAAAATTCCATCCAGGGTATGCCCGGCCGCATGTGTCGGGCCTTCTACCCGCTGCTCGAGATCCCCTCCCGTCATAATTTGCATTAGTCTTGCGGTATCTAAATCAGTGGAATCCTCAAGATAAAAGTTAAAATCCCCCAAAATTGTGAAAGCTTTGGCACATAACCCCTCCTCCAACAGAGTCCCAATGGAATCAAGAAATCCCCCTCTAGGGCCAGGGGCACGATAAATAAGCATGGCTTTGAAAGTGTCTTGAGGGGAGAACCGCACACTGACAGTGCTTCACAGGCGGGGTTAGAGGCTGTCTCAAATGAGGGCTCTAGGCTTTTATGATAGATGACTGCCAGCCCTCCCCCCCTCCTTAAAGGTCTGTCCAACGTGTGGCAGAGATAGTCTGGAGGAGAGGCCTTAACAATATCTGGTCCTGAGACGTTATCCGTCCAGGACTCTGTTATGAATGCCATCATGATGTTATGTTCCTCTATAAACAGAGAGCATTCCACACTGTGTCTAACCAGTGATCTGGCATTCAAAAGTAGGCATTTGAACTCAGGAACAATTCCCTGCTTTCCTGACCCCTCTGTTTGATTGGAGGGAAGGTTGCTAGGAAGCGCCAGGATATGAGGGAGTGACCGATGGCACTTTAAACAGAATTCCGCCATGGCTTCAGGCTTAACGCAAGGCATGAATCTAGGACAGCGCGGCTTACCCCCTTCTGGGTCCAGTCTCCTAAGGGTGTCACTGGTATACATCCGACGGTCTGACATCGAAGGTCCAGGGGGACTGGCCCTGAGCCCGGGCCGAGCGCAGACGGGCGCTCATGTGCGCTAATGGTTACCACGGAGGTGCGTCTCCTGCAAAAAGACTAAGTCTGGGGAGTGTCTACGCAAGTATTGCAGGACCGTGGTTCGTTTAATTTTGTCCCGACGCCATTGACGTTCCACGTCCAAACCCTCGGAGCCGCCTCAGTGTGTAGACATAACAGCACTAAAGGAGTTGCTACCCCTCCTCCCATCCCCCCTCCCTCCCACACCATTCCAAGCCAAAGTGTAATGGAGTTCGTGTATTGGCACGTGTGCAGCTAAAACATTTAAACCTTTAGAGATGTGCAACATTATAATATTTAAACTCCCATCCTTCCACCCCCCACCCTTCTACCCTGCACCGTAGTCTATAACTACCCACTTCCCCAATTTGCAGCGTGCCTGTCGCCCCTTTTTTAATCATAACACTCTAGGGTGGACTAGCGCCTCCGCCTTCGACCCACTGACTGCCCACCCTCTCCTCCCATGACTTTGCATTTAATTGTGTCCTTATGCTTGGTACAACCTTGTCTCGGCACTTACTTGTGCTTTTGCGATTGTAAGGTCCTCAGCCCAGTGTCCACCTCTTTGTAGTCCAGGTCCTGCCAGTCTCTGGCCAGTTACGGACCCCCTCGCCCGTGTTTTCTACAATTCTGTGGTGCCCTTAACTCCCCCCGCACCCCCCCCACTTCGCCCCGCATGGTCATTCGGTCGGACTTCGTGAGTGCTCTTCCGGAGTGGAACCTCCGCCTGTCATTAGGTTGTGCGGCCCCAGAGTGGATTTGTCGTTCTTGTTCCCGCGTCGTGTCCGTTCCTGTTTCCGCTGTTGCCTGGGTGCTCTTCCACCCTCCAGCCAGTCCCATACCTCCTGCGGGGCAGTAAAGTACCATGATTTGTCTTTATCCAGTACACAAAGTTTGGCCGGGAACAGCATCATATATTTCAGATTTTTAGCCCACAGCACTTTCTTGACCTCGTCAAAGTTACGCCTTTGACTTTGCACCATGAGGGTAAAGTCTGGGAAGAAACTCATGGTTGCGTTTTCGTACTGTAGATCTCCCCGCATTCGTGCGACCTGCAGGATGGTGTCACGGTCGCGGTAATTGAGGATTCTGGCAATAATAGTTCTGGGGGAGGGCCCAGGCTTGGGCATTGTGGTGGGCGCTCGGTGCGCCCTTTCGACCACGAAGAAGTTCGAAAGACGTTTGGACTTCAGATGATGGACAATTAGGTCTTCCAGGAAGAGATCCGTCGAGGGCCCCTCTGACCCCTCCGGGACCCCCATTACCCTGATGTTGTTCCTGCGTGCCCTCACTTCCTGGTCTTCTAACTTTTTAGCCATCAATTTATGTTGGTGGGAGAGTCATTGAACCCGATACTCCAATTTCCAGGTGGTGGGCTGGAGGTCATTAATATTTGTCTCTGGCGCAGCGACTTTTTCGGATGTTTTGTTCATGTCTGCCCTTAGGAGGTTCACCTCTATGGTGACTCTGTCCATTTTAGACTCCAGGGTCGTTCCCAGCTACTGGATAGCGCCCATTATGGCACCCAACGAGGGTCTGTTATCTCCTAACTTCCGGCCCACGTTGTACCCTCCGCCCCTGCCATCTGGGGGACTATGTACTTGTCCAACTTTTTCGTCTGGGCTGGGGCCACTCCCTTATGGCGCAATATAGCTGTCTCGTGGGGGGGGGGGGTCGCCCTCCCCACACTGATTCTGTCCCAAAGTAGCCTTGAGTTACCACCTGCTCTGTGGGATACTGGATTTTGTGGGATGGAGGGTGGGGGATGGGGGAGCCCCCCGCCCTATCACTGGGCCCCCCGCCCTATCACTGGGCCGGCCCCACAAAGTTTCACCGTCTCTGGTCTTCGGCCCGGCTCCGGTGGTCCCACTCCACGGGACAATGTTTTCAACCAATTTCACCACAGGTCCTACCCCTGTCTGAATTCACTCTCCTCACCTCACTCTACACAGCGTACCTGCGCCCTGCTGCGTGGCTGGTCTGCAGGTGCTGGGATCTAGTCTTGCTTAGTGGGTGAGGCGACGCTGGCACCTTTCTGTGGTTGTCTCCCACGTTATTTCAGTCCCCGGATCCTCAGTGTTCTCGCCTGGGCCCAAGCCGGTTCCCCCACCGCATATCCTCTGCCACCGTCACCACAGAGGCTTCCTCACCTGTCCCAGCACACTCATGGTCGCAGGAGTTAATGTGTATTCCGTGGGAAGGGCTCCTTCCAGCCCGTGTCGGGGTCTGCAGCCTGGCCCCTCCCCTCCGCTCTCGACCTGCTGCAGGTGAACGAACCTCCTTTACCAGTCCGGATTCGAGCTCCCCTGGGATGCTCGATGGGAGCCTGGATTGGGCGCCCCACTCCTTTGCCACGCTAGTTAGAGCTGGAGTTTCGGAGGCTGCGGCCCGCTCCCGGCCTACTTCACTGTTCTGACGCTCCCGGCGGCTCACGCAGTACGGCTCTCCGCCACGCCCCTCTCGAGCCACCGCAGTGAAGGTCGCTGCGCCGCCGCCTTCACAGGATCTCAATGTCCAGGCTCAAGTCCGCAACCCCAGCCGACTCCTGTAGTGCAGGACACCCCGGTATGCCCTTAATTACAGGGACGGACGGATTAGTCTGGATTGTAGAAGGAGATGGTTCGGGTCGCTATGGAGAGATTATCCTATACAGCCATCTTGGCTCGCACCTAGCCACGCCCCCCCTTATTCATATATTGTTAATAATCTTCAGTTAAATATCCCCTAAGTAGTGGTCAGCGACACTGCCCTTCACGATAATTGTGGGGAGTAAAATAAATATTTGGCCGCAGGTGTTACTACTGGAGGATCTTCAGCAACAAATTTACATTTACTTAATTCTTATTTTTGGGTAAAGATTGAGGTGCACTCCTTAATGCCCACTGAGCAGTTTTTCATACATGGAAAATTGCAGTCTTAGTATAACCTTGCTTTTTTGCAATGGAGGCGTAGCTGATCTAAACTGTTTCACAACCTACTTCTGGAACGGTATTTATTGATGAGTTGTGTACAACAATCTAAATGCTAATAGTTATGGTCTGTACAGTATCTCACATTGACACATTGTAGTGTTGTATCTCCATTTTACTCCTAAATTGGTCTTCTGTTTCAGTCTGCATCATCCTCCAAAAGTAATCCTGGTACATTCCTCAACTAATGGATCTCATTTCCTCGACCTGTATTGAGATAAGACATTGACATTTAAGTGTAAAAGAAATGACAAAGAAATGTGACATTTAAGGATATTTACAGTTCAATGCTTTTTTCACACATGAAAAAAAGGTTTGAACATTGCAACCGTATGCTTCTAAATTCAGCCCCTCAACATTTGGTTTGAATATTCTCTAATAATCTGTTACTCTTGACTAGACAGGTCTGCACATGGGTTATCTACATGTCCCCAAAACGTGCTTCAACACCCTCCCTACAAAAATCTGACTAAGGAAGTACATAGGAAGACATTACACTGAATGGGGAAAAAACATTGTTTCATATCAAATTAGTATTAATACAGTCACTTCAGATAAATATTAGCATGTTATGAGGGTAGACCAGGCTACTCTGTATTCTAAAGAAATGCATTAGGCCAGTACCCCTAGACGATTAAAGCTTTAATTCCATCATCTGACACTAGGTTCTTTTGTTAGGTACTTTGTGCTAGCCACACTAAATTGTAGGATTTCTTTGTAGGTCACCCTGAAACTCTTGGAAAAGTAATTTCAAATGTTTTACAACATTATCTGCCTCAATCTAGTTTAAAGTGTTACGCCTCACCTATAAGTCCCTGAAGAGCACATGGACAGTGGGAATAGAGGATGTCATTGTAGGACAGTTATGCATTTGGAGGTACAAGATTTCAAAAAGCAAAGATTTTGGAATGTGTGTTTTCTGGGATTGTTGTCAGTGTTTGAAAGCCGGGTCTGGTGGCTCAATAAGGGGCCTGTGTTCGACCTCCTGGTCACAGGTTCAAATCCCGATGGGTCCACTCAGCCTTTCATCCATCTGAGGTCGATAAAAAAAGTACCATTGAGTTGGGTAACAATAAACATCTGTTATTCAGAGCCAAGATACCCTTCTGGGTGAATGTGCGCTTTACAAATACATATGTTATGGTATGTTAAAGCATTTCTCAGTAGAGTTGGCTGTCAGTAATTACAACATTATTATCGGAGAGAAATCCCCAGAGCCCGGCTCTTTCAGTCAAATGAGCATGGCAAAATGTGTGCAGTGGGCCATCTAACCTGTACTAATTACAGCCTTAAGATGTCTCAAATAAGTTTGAGCTATTTGCCATGACTATGAGCGTATCTAAGAAATGCCTTGTTAATTGTACCCCCTTTACCACCCACTGGCATGGAAAGCTTACTTTCGAGACAGTATTTTTTTTTTTAAACAGTTAACTTGTTTTAGTTAAAGAGTTTTTGCTTCTTGGACACTTAAATGTTCTCATGGATTTGGCTACTCGAAGTCATCTTGACTGCTATGACCTACAGATGATTGATTTTGCCATACTTTGGGCTAGATATGCGCAAATACATTTCAGTAAGCAATTTTGAAAATTCACTGCTGATTTGGTTGGGCCAGTAGGGAATTCTATTTGCCATTAATCCTCCCACACCAATAGTTATGGAAAAAGACTGCAGAATTTACCTTATTTGTTTGCCTGGCAGTATCAAGATACATACCTAATTTGTGACTTTGCTCTAAAACTTCACTATTGAGTACTGCAAATCTCTCTTAACATTGCCCCACTTCCCCTAAAGAGGTGTGGGGGCACAAATTTGAATGTGAGGTTTGTTCTCAGCTAAGTTTAAAATCTTGAAACAAAAAAGCCAGCAACTTAATGCTGAAGAAGTTAAAAGTATTTGGCAAAAGATCATAACCAGAGAGGACTGTAAATGTGCACACTTGGCAATCAGAAACACGGAGTGTGAATTTTGGCTATCAAACATCAGTACCCCCCATAACTTTTAAGAACTGTTTGTTATTGTCTAAAGGACACACTACTGTGGAGGTCACTTGGTGCTGGTGCTATCTGTTCACCTGAGAGTGATTTCTACAGGTAGAGCATTCCATAAAATGAGTCCCTGCACAGGAAGTTACCTCCCCACTTAGAGGGCTTGTATTTCAGGACCCTCAAAGTCACAAGTTGGTAGCTAGGGGTTGATTATATCTGGAAAAAAAGGCTTGGGCTTGTTATGTTAGGAATTTTAAAAGTAATACATTCTAAGGTATGGTCTCTGAGTCCCAGGAAGTCAAATGTGCTTTATGGTTTTATGCACATGTGATGCATGCTTCTGTCTGCTTTGAAATTTTACTGTCAAAGACTTGGGTAACCAACGGTGCACAGTATTGCAGTTATTCAGTTGCAAATTAATTACTACAATGTCTTAAGTTTTCTGTAGAGGAGGGGGAATATAGGTTTTAAAGTGTGGAGCTGTAAGAACCAAGTCCTAGCTACTGCATTACCTTTGCAGCTAAGAGATGCCTCCTCATGAAATGCAACCCACAGGCCCATATGTACTGATGCATGTTCCCATGGACACATAATGTGTAAAAAAAAAAAAAACAACTGTAAAATGTCAGATCAGTTTTTCCTGAATGTGCATACAAAGTTATTATATAGGTTATATTTGTCTGAATTGCAGCATCCAAAATGCAAGACTTCCTATTAACAATGTGTACATGATGGTTAGTATGCAGCCAGATAGGCTGACATTGCAATAGAGAATAAGGAGACTGTTTCTTTAGGAACCTGGGAGGCACCCCTCCCACTATGTGTTGTACAGGCTATTGAGTCCCAGAGCCATTTTTGTTTTCTGACAAATGAGAGAAGGATCTCTGAACACCTTTGAGGAATTCACACCTCCAAAATCTTCATTTTTCCTTTGTGGTAATATTTGTTACAGTTCCGCTCAACATCTATTTACATCTGCCTTCAAATGCACCAGTGTAGAGCTCATTCTGACCAGATCATTTTGTCCGGATACCCTCCCTCTTCTCAGAGTGTCCCTCAAGTGAGAGGAACTAGGCAGTTAGTGATGTTTACAAGGTTTGTGTACCCTGCCTTCCCTCACCACATTGTGAAATTTGCAAAATAATGTCAAAAAGAGCTTAAAAGTACAAAGAGGGCATCAGATTGAGAGGCATGCTTGAGATTTTGAAAGCAGAGGAAGAAGAGAAGAAAATAAAAAGGCTACAAAGATCAGCCTCCAGCATGTTATGACAAGTCTGCCTCCTCCCGACAAGGGCTCCCATAGGAGGAGATTCAGGGAGAGAAAATCAAGTGCCAGAGAAAGATGGCAGTACCATTCTCACTGTCCTTGAAAAACTACGACAGACTTCGACGTCAAGAGCATCTGCGTCGGCATGTTCTCCATGTACTGGGTAACTTTCCATCTACTGGGTAACTTTCCATCTACTGGGTAACTTTCCATCTACTGGGTAACTTTCCATCGACTCGTTATCCTCATTGGCACTACTCCGCGACAAGACATCAAGGTCAGTGTTGAGAAAACCTTCATATCCATCAAAGCATCGACCTTGATCAATGACAGTCTCCTTGGACAACACACTGAATAAGTGATGTGGCACATGAAGAATGAAGCAGAGGCATTAAAAGCTATCAGCTTACACAAACAAAAGATGTTCTTCGAGCAACAATACAGTCCCAGAGAAAGACCATACTACCTTGAGAGAGTTCAATCCCTGATATACTCAAATCAGTCTCAAAAATATTAAAAGCAGGGCAGAAGACCGAGTATTAGAAATACCAAAAACCTTAAACTACTCCTCCAAAAGCATTTCATTCCAGAGAAAGAACTGTGTCTTGAAATCTTCATTGAGGCTCCAATACCCTTCCTGCTGTCATTCACTCCTGTTGGAGGAGCGGAGATGTCTTATGTGGAAGAATGGAAGGTAATCACAACAGACAAAAAGGGTCATAAACATCATATTGAATGGATACTGTATATTCTTCAAGGCAATTCTGCCTCTCACCGGAGCCTCCCAAAAATTTTCAACTTGAACATTAAGAAAGGAGTCACGCATACTACTTTCCGAATATGCAATAGAAAATGCCCCATCGATTCAGCAAAACTAAGGAGTGAAATCAGGATACTTCTTGGTACTTAAGAATGTCAGGGACCGCTATTCAAATTGATTGTAGACCTACGGTTGGTCAACATTCGTCCTCAAAGAAAAATACAGAAAACTTTCACCAAATATTTTCCATACCTAAAAAAAAAAAAGGCAATTGGCTATGCTCAATAGATTTCTAAGACTCCTATTTTCACATTCCAGTCTCAATTCATCAAAGACAATTCCCAAGATTCATAGTGGCAGAAAATTATTACCACCGCACTGTCCTTCCATTCTAGGTAAAGGGAGCTCCCCGAAGCTTCCCGAAATACATGGCAGTAGTTGCAGCCCATCTAATAAAAATAAAAATATTTGTTTACCCATATCTTGACGACTGACTTACAATGGCATGTACTCAAATAAAAGGAGAACAGAACTTTCCAAACTAAATTACTGCACATCTGCTAAGAAAGCAAGGCTTACAAATCAATGTGTCTCACATACTTGGTAGCCAAAATAGAGACAAAAAACGAAAGTGTGTGCTCTTCGGAGGAGAGTATCTTCTATTCTAGAAAAAGTCATCATTTAAGAAGTACTCCCAAACCATCGGCTCGCCAGATTGCATTACTCCAAGGATCAACGCCATCCTCCATATACGTAGTCCTGAATGTCTGCCTGTTCATGAGTGTCTCTCAGCCCAATGGTTCCAAAAGAGACAATTGGGAGGACAGTCTCCAACTAAAATCTGCCTTACGATCACTAACCTGGTCATGCAAGAGGAAAAAATCTTTTGAAAGGTAGTCATTTTTTAAATAAGATTTCAAGACTGATCATGGTAAGTTGCATTGTTGTCAGAATGGGGAGCTCATTTAAACCATCTGACAATTCAAGGCCTTTGGAAACACTGAGAACGTACCATTATCAGTCTTTTTTAGAATTGGAAGCAGTGCATCTGGCCTTAAGCATTCATTCCTTCCCTAACATTGAAGATCATCAAGATTCATACGACACCACCACCATGCTACTATCTCAACAATCAAGGAGGAACAATGTCAAGACAGCTTTAACTGCAAGTACAATCGATGTGGCATTGGGGTCTAGACAGAGGAATCACACTGACTGCCATACACAATCTGCGAACTCTGAATCCGGAAGCAGATTTCCTCCGCAGACACCACGAGGAAGTGGCTAAAACATATTTTCAGGTAATGGGGTACACCATCACTAGACCTGTTAGCTACTGCAAAAACCAATAATGCTGAGGCTTTGTGTCCAGGGCTCCAGAACGCAATTTAATGGGCAATGCACTCTTGATGCAGTGGTCAATAACATTTATCTATGCTTTTCCTCCAATCCCACTGATACGATTGGTTTTTGTCAAGCTGCCAGGTAGGCGGTAAAGATGTTACTAGTACCAGATTGGCAGAGATGGTGGTGGTACCCAGATCTTCTTGAATTGTCACTCACCCAACACAGGAGGTTGCCGTGCAGGCCATATCTCCTAACCAGCCGAGCCTATAATCCTTAAAATGTGGTGACATGGCTCCCGAAGTCACAGTATAGACATATGAAACTTCCTCCAGAATGTATGGAAATTCTAAAAGTAGCTAAACGCCTCTCTGCAAGATCTTGCTACTCTTTAAAATGAAAGATTCTGTATTTGGTGCCTTGACAAAGACCATAACCTTATCACATGTCAGGAAGAAGTGATTCTACCCTACTTACCTTATCAAAATCACAATTACAGATCGCCTCCATAATTGTTGAATTGTCTGCTATAACAGCCTACAGGAAGTCCCTTCTGACAGATGTCTTTCTTCAAAATTCCAGTAGTTAAAGATTTCTAGAAAGATTCAAGGAATCCTGTCCACCAATAAAGAGACTATCTCCACCTTGGGAACCCAACTTAGTACTGTCTACATCAGTGGGTTCACCATTCGAACCCATACATAGAGTTGAATTTCAGCATATTTCATGGAACACTGTTTTCCTGATTTTTTTCCATTATAATAGGTTTGTATTAAGGGCTCTCCACTCTTTCTTAACAAAAGTAGTGCCTGATTTCCACATCAATCAAACCATTACTCTTCCTAACATTTTTCCTTTCCATTCTCCCCCAGCAGAAAGACAACACTACGCTTAGATGTTAGGAGAGTGCTGTGATTGTACTGGGACAAAAGTAAGAGCATTAGAAAAACAAGTTATTCGTTAATCATGAACACATCCGACACATCAAGAGGTTATTTTTCTGATCGTGTTTTAGTCTCACTGCTTATGTGCTATTCAACCAGCCATGTAAATCTTTGTAATCTGCAGAACTTAAGGAATGATCCCATTTTCTCCTGTAGCTGGGACGCCCATCCCTGGAAGCTCTCTAAGTTTATTAATGATGCTTGTCTGTTGCCAGGAGTCAATAGACCAGCATGTCTAAGAACAAGAACCACTGAATTGGCTCTGTCAACAAATACCTTGTCATCATCTCAAATGGCAGGCAGCAGTTGCTGACTTAGTGCTGCCTCTCCCACCACACCCCTGTGACCAGACTCCACCACTTCGGCATCCAGGGCAACGTACTCGACTGGATCACCTCCTTCCTCTCCGGCCGAACACAGAGGATCCACCTACCACTCTTCTCCTCCGCACCGAAAAACATCATATGCGGTGTCCCCCAAGGCTCCTCCCTCAGCCCAACCCTCTTCAACACCTACATGACGCCATTGGCAGAATTCGCCTGAACCCATGGACTCCACATCGTCTCTTACGCCGACGACACCCAGCTCGTCCAATCCCTCACAGAAGATGCCAAAGCCACAAGAGCAAATTTCCAAAACACCATGACCAACATCGCCACCTGGATGAAGATCAACTGCCTGAAACTCAACTCTGATAAAAACAGAGGTCCTCATCTTTGGGAGCAAGCCCTCCCCCTAACCCGACACCTGGTGGCCCTCCACACCGCGCCCACCCCTCTCCGACCACGCACGCAACCACGGAATCATCCTGGACACCCATCTGTCCATGAAGCAACAGATCAATGCCGTCTCATCTGCCTGCTACCACACCCGCCACACCCTTCGCATGCTCCGCAAGATCTTCTGATGGATCTCCGTCTCAATCAGGAAGACAGTCGCCCAAACCCTCATCTCCAGCTGCCTCGACTACGGCAATGCATTCTATGCCGGAACCACCAAACAGCTCCTGAACCGCCTCCAAACCACCCAAAACTTGGCGGCAAGACTCATTCTTGAGCTCCCCAGAAGAACCAGCGTCACCCCTCACCTCCAAGCTCTCCACTGGCTCCCCATCAAGGAAAGATGCCTCTTCAAACTCCTCACGCACGCCTACAATGCCCAGTACAAATCCGATCCTGTCTAGATCAACTACCACTTGACATTCCACCAACACACCAGAGAGCTCCGATCCGCCACCCTTTCCTTGGCCCACATCCATTGTAGCTGCTGTGGAGGTTGTTCCTTCTCCTACCTCACCGCCAAGTCCTGGAACAAACTCCTGCGCACCTCCCCATCTATGAAGGACTTCAGGAAGCAACTCGAGACTTGGCTCTTTGACCACCATCGCTCTCCTACCGAGGCTCGAACTACCCCCCCCATCGCCTGGAGACCCCCTGGGGTGACAAGCCACGCTCTACAAGACCCACTGATTGATTGATTGACTGCCTCTAGTTCTGAGCCGGCCCTATATACATTCCTACTTTTCAGTAATATTTACATCCAGAGCCCTGGTGCTTATTCCGGTCTCAAATTTTTACCAGTGCTTCCTGCCCCACAAAAGTGTAATCGTGGAATAATTCAGCCAAGCACCACCGTTGTGCCCTACACCTTTAATGCGGCTCTCAGGAAACTCTGCACCCACTTCCTCATCTGCAGTGTCTAGTTGCTCCTAGCTGCTAAAAAGTAATATTTTGTCACAGCATCTATTCTGTGGAAATGGTTTGAGGCTGTTATGCTATATTCTACATGCATTTACTCAGTTCGTTGAACGTTAGATTTCAGTTAAATTGTTTGTGTTGATGTTGCATCTCCAAACCTACTGAAGTAAATAACCGAAAAAGATCTCATCCGGTTTACAAATATCCCTGGACAGTCGCTTCATTTTGATCTCCCTCACCATTTTTGTCTATTGGCGCTGCGTTAGTTGTTGCTAATGAATAAAAACATTCCCACGCACAACCTAGTAAGTTAATAAAAATGTAATGTGGGCACGTACTATCTTAGAAGTGTCGCACGTTTGGTATAAACTGGACCTATTAAAATGCAGCCATAGTTGCATGTTGTTTAAGGGGAGCTTATTTGCTAATGAAGTGGCTTATCTTGGACTCTTGTTTCAGTCAGAAAGCCAGTTTTTTATTGGCAGTTTATCAGGAGCAAACTGCGCTGTAGAATATTAGGCCCTGAGGCCACAATTCTTCTGCACTAGGAAGATTTATTCAAACAGTGGATCGAGCATTGTGCCTTTCTGATACCTAACTGTGCCTCTGGCAACTGGAAATTGGGTTGTGGGCTTAATACTGCGTGCAAACCTTTACATTTCTGTTCCTCTTTTGTTTGAATCACTAAAATCCTGGTTGGCTAATCCAAGCCAGACATGTTTTGTCAGGATCCATAAAATAATTTTATTTTTTGTTTGTGAGTTGAAGAATTATTTACAGGAAGGAACTACTTACCCATACTTTCTCCTAGGAATTTTTTGTATTCCACTTCTGCGGGTAACTGAAAACAGGTTTTATATGACATTTTTTTTGTACCTGCTCGTGGATGTTGACATTTTCAGAAAGCTGAATACTCTTCGTGTGCCCCCCAGAAATGCATATCTTCACGAGGGCAGAATACTAATGTAAGTTGTAAGCCACAGGCAAGTGATTCTGTCCAAAACCAGATGTTAAAGTTTTTTCAAACCGGGTTTGTTTTAACCAGAGGTTTCCAAACTGTGAGGACCCCTTAGGTGTGTGTGAAATGATTTTGGGGAAGGGTGGTAGACTACATGCTGAAGAAAACCCTGATTTTAGTGAAAGAAAAGATTTCATGTGAGCCACTCTGTGATGGACAATCCATAACTCTTTTGTTATTGATGGTCTGACTGGTGGTAGGTGTCGAAGGGGGGACATCCAAATAAACCCCAATGCCTCTTCTCCTCTAGCCCTCTCATTTTTTTGTTAAATTATCATGCTGTGACACTTTTAAGATGACAGGTCTGCCAACAGCATGTTGAGATTCATGTACTTCATTGCACTTTTTAAAGGGATAACCGAACATAGCACTGTTAACACTGTTAAATATGTTTGTGATGCCAAGTGGTCCACTTTCTAGTCAAGCATTTCAGCCAGCCCTTGGGTTTTAGCCATCAGCGCATTGCATTTCAGGGGTTGTGTTTTCATATTTATCCAGTATTGGATCTTTCATAGATTCACATGCTTGAATCATTCCCTGTCGTCTAAGTGGGAGTCCCATGGTACCATAGTAAAGCAGTATGTATGTATACCTATCATAGACTATAATGGCAATAGGCCTTAAGCTCATCTATGTCCTTTTTAAAAAAAGGACCAAACTTGAACTGTAACCAATCAGACGTTAGCACCCTCTAGAACCTTCGCAAGAGAGGCTGAGTCCCTCATTTTCACCGCACGTCGTGTGTGAAGGGAGTCTCCATGAGCTCTGCTCTGTTTTTTCTTCAAACAAGATTATTCAGAACTATTCTACTTCTACAATGGCTGACCCTAAAGGCCTTTTGCAACCCTGCAAGACCTGTGGGAAGAAACATGTGGATGACCCACACAAGGCTTGTCTTTATTTCCTCTACCCTCAACATAAGGTTAAGGAATGTAAAATTATTTTCCTCCTAAACCTTGAGGGACAGGGAGGGACGACTTCTCTTAGGGCTCCAAAAGTCAAAAACTTGGACATCTTCTGAGGAGGATAGCGATGCCTCTTCAAGATCTCACAAAATATAAAGATCCCATGCTGGGACCCCTGAGGAGAGCAGAAAGTCGCTTAATACATCCCATAAGGACACAAAAATGGAGAAACAAACAATTCTCCTCACAAACAGCATTGTCTGAGCTAACTACGCCTTCTTCAAAGGTTAAAGAACGTCCTCATTCTTCCACCTCAGATCCGTCAATGACTAGGCTTAAATCCTCTCTCAGCCCCATCGATGGCACCACCACCATCGACACCAAGATCGTCGACAACGACGGTGACACCTATGTCGCCGTTGAGACCATCGACAGCAAAGACAATGACGACAGCAGCCATAGACGCTCCCATCCCATCCCGTTGGCAAGGATTGCAGCATCCACGAAGACCTCATTGATGACTCTGTCGGCAATACAACCGTCGACAATGACCCCCTCACCATCGACGACGACTTCGTCGACGATGGTTCCGTCAACCATGACTCCCATCAGCAGTGGTTCTGTTGACAATGACGCCATCTGTCGACGACTATTTCGTCTACGAAAGGCACAATGTCCACAACAATGGCAAAGGAGTAAAGATACATTGCGCTGACTACAATGCCGTCAATGAGCATTAGAATTACTAAATTATCAAAGACCTCTTTGCAGCCAGAGGTTACTTCACTCATCAAGGTGTCACCTCTGCCTCCAAATCAGCTACTGGACATAGAGGAGTCAGATGATGATGGCCCCTTCGGAACAGCGCATAGCCTGTCAGAGCTCCTGGTCAAGTACCAGGAAGAAGACTACTTCGAAGATGAAGGTAATTATTATTAGGGCTATTGTCCTCCTCCTCAGAGGCATTGAGGAGTTCAGGTACTATTCTGATCCTCCGCTCAGATAGGACCAAGTACCAATGCCAAGATCTTTGGTTCAGGATCTCCAGGCTATGCTTATGGATTATAGAAAACTTTTCCTGATCCTCCTGCAGAAAAACCTGTTGTTCCACAACCTGCTTCTCCACAAACTCCACCAATTCCTTCACTGTTCACTCTTAGGATAATGCCGGTTTCTCGCATTGCTCTACCACTGAGGGATGATCCATCTTCAACTGATGACCATGGAGAAGAAGGCGAAAATCCTGAACCTCAGCCCCCACTAGATGAGATTGGGACGACTATGCCATTCCCACTTCATCACCACCTCCTCAGCACCCTGTCGACTCGCCTTCAGAAGACAGATTGTGTGGCAACACGTTTCCACCTCCCCATTTATGTCAAACAATCAGACTGTTTCTTCTATGACTTTACGGAACAAACAAGTCAGTTCGGTCTATGCCTATTATAGACTACATCTGGGAAGAAGGTGTGAAGATAATGAAGAACCCTGCTACAGTGCCGGCTGCCCTGCCTCGTGTTGATAAAAAGTATAGGGCTCCAGAGTATTCCCCTGCATTTCTGACAGGACACTCCAACTCGCATTCCGTAATCTCACAAGCCACGCAGCGGTGCTTCAAAAACCCATCTGCACCTATATCCGCACCGCCAGACAAAGAAGGACTACGCTTAGATAGCAGGCAAAATGTTCTCCTGGATGTCGGCCATCACTGTTCGTTCGGCCAGGTCCCTGGCTATATTGGCCCACTATGATTGACAAATGTGTTCTTTTATTGGTTCCCTCATCCACCTAATACCTAAAGATAAAAGATCTGAGGCCAAGAAAATATTACTAGAAGGCGGGCATACCTCCGCAGAGGTAATAGACTGCTCCATGGACATTGCCTCTACTGGCTTCCACCAGCTGGCAGTTGCAGCAGTTTTAAGACCCTAAAGATGACTGACTTAAGGCAACTTCATTTAGCCCTGTAGTTCAGTGAAAGATCCTTGATATGACCTATGATGGGGGACACACTATTCGGCAAGCGTATCGAGAATGCCCACTTAGCCATCAAAATTGATACTGACACAGCCAAGTCCCTCTGCACCCTGCAGTACAGGAAGTTGCCCTTTCGGGGGGCGCGTGGCCGAGGTTTCTCAACATACAGGGGTGGTTCAGTGCTTCCAATCATACCAGACCTACCAGCCCCAATTTCGACCTGACAATCCGCAACAGGCATATTGTCAACCAGACATGGCGGGTTATGAAAGACAGGGTCCCCGCAAAAAGCCACCACCCCAGAGCCGGGATAAAGGCCACAAACAGTGACCTCAACCAAGTACCACCTACATCACCTCCATCACACCCTGTAGGTGCGAACATCTCCAACTATCTGCATTGATGGAAAAGCATCACGTCGTACAGATGGGTATTGGACCTAGTTACATATGGCCATACCCTGGAGTTTACAGTAAGACCACCAAACACTCTGCCACGGGGAGCGCACCTGCCTCGTCTTCACTTATTAAAATAGGAGGCAGTCATAATGCTTGCCAAGGGATTCATAGAGAAGGTTCTGGTTGCTCAGAAAGGAAAGGGATTCTACTCCCGTTTTTTCCTCATGAGCAAGAAAACAGGGGAATGGAGACCCAAACCAATTCCTCCGCAACAATCCTTTCGAATGATTACGCTCTCTGACATCCTCCACCCCCTAAACGGTGGACACTTCATGACTTTTCTAGCCCTGGAAGATGCATACTTCCATATCCCCATTCGTCCCAAACACCTCAAATATCTCCGCTCCACGGTAGCTGGTACACATTGCCAATTCAGAGTCCTCCCATTCGGCCTCAAATCAGCTCCTCGCACATTCACCAAGTGTTTGTCCCCGGTAACAGCTGCTCTCAGTAAACAAGGTCATCCGGTATTTCCCTACCTAGAAGACTGGTTGCTAAAACCTGCAACTTCAAAAAAAGCTACCAAAGCCTGCCTGTCACTCTTTCACACGCTGGGTCTCACAATAAATTATCGAAAATCTTCAACTACCCCCAGTCAAACGATGCAGTTTCTGGGAGCTGACATGGATACAATCCACAACAAGGCCTTCCTCCCCCAGGAAAGACAGAAGAGACTAGCTCAATTGGCTCAAAATATCTCAAGAAAAAAGTGCTTTTCAGCGAGGATGTTCAAGTCACTTCTGGGAATGATTTCTTCTGCAATCAACCTAGTTCCACTGGCACGCTCAAAGATGAGGCCATTACAGGAGGAGCTGCAACTCCATCGGATTCAATCACCAGGGTCCTTGGGGATTTCATAACCATAACCCCAAGGATGATAGGAGCTCTAGCGTGGTGGCCTCAGATATCGCTTCTCTCTCAAGGCCTCACGTTTCTGCCATTGGTACCCGATTTTATAATCGCCACGGACGCTTCATTAGAGGGTTGGGGCGGCCACTTACAGGACCTACAGATCCAAGGAAAGTGGTCAGCATCTAGGAAATCAATGCACATAATCAGTCTTGAGCTAAAAGCCATCTTCCTTACCCCGCAGGTTTTTCTCCCACTAATCACTAGATTGTCAGTGCTGGTTCGTACAGACAATATGACCAGCTTGCGTTATAATCAACAAACAAGGAGGTACCAAATCACTGACTCTGTCTCACGAAGCTCAAGAGCTTTGGAGTTGGCTTGCAATCCACAAGATAGTCCTGAAAGCTGAGCACGTGTCGAGTGCAACACCTTAGCGGACACTCTCAGCAGAGCCAAAGACAATTGCCACGAGTGGGAGCTCAATCAACTGCAACTGGACAAGATATGTCGCTGTGGGGGAAACCAGCATTGGATCTCTTAGCAACAAACAGCAACTCCAAATGCCAGTTCTATGCTAGTCGATATCCCCCGCCCAGAGTCGTGGGGTAATGCCCTTTCGATGCGATGGTCCGGGTTTTATGCTTAAGCTTTTCTCCCCTTCCCACTAAATCCCAAAGGCTCTCAGCAAAATAAAACTCTAGCACTGTTGCCTCATCTTGACCGCTCCCAAGTGGCCCAGGCACCACTTGTTTATGGAACTTCTCCTCATGTTGGAGACCAGTCCCATTCGCCAACCCACAACACCAACACTGTTGCCAATGAACCATGGTCCCATCCTACACCTGGAGCCAGCCTCTCTCTACTTACACGCATGGCTCCTGAGTTCTTCGAGTTTCGAGACCTAAACATCTCTCAGGAATGTAGAGAAATATTATCCAAAACACGGGTGCTAAACACCAATAAAACATACAAGTCGAAATGGAAAAGATTCTGTTTATGGTGTTAGCAGTATGATTTACACCCCTTAGAAGCATCTCCTGAAGAGATTCTGCCTCATCTATCTCCTATCTCTGGTTAAATCAGGTCTCATGCATGCATCGGTAAACACCCCTTACAACGCATCCCTCACCCCACATGTTACAACGCGGTCGTTCAATGACAAGCGTTGTAACAACGCATACCATTACCCCACAAGTCGTTACAACGACTTGCGGAGGGGGGTGAAGGTGTTGGATTTAAAATCCAACACCTTCCCTAGTTTCCGCACAGACTGGAGTTGGTATAGTAAATTATACTATTCCAACATCCAGCGCCCCCCTCCGCAAGTCGTTGTTACGACTTGCGGGGTAATGGTATGCGTTGTTACAACGCGGTCGTAACGACCGCGTTGTAACAGCATGCGGAGTGGGGGAAAGCGGGAAAAAGAGGCCTATTCGCATGCATCAGCCAAGGTTCAAATTTCACGATAGAGACGATCAACGCAATCTGTCTCTACCTCTTTCTCCATCTCTCTAGAGTGATAAAAAAATTTATGAAAGGTGTTAGAAAGTAGAATCTGCTTTCATGGTTATCCCCACTTTTTGCTGGTGTTACTCTGTTTTATGACTAGTCTGACTGGGATCCTGCTAATCAGGACCCCAGTCACTGTTCTTTCTCCCTAAATTTGACAGCAGTAAGTACTTTGGTACCTTCCCAATTGACTACTGCCGTACCCATGTAAGTCCCTGGTATATGGTACTAAAGTACCCGGAGCATAGGTACACCAGGGGTCTCCCATGGGCTGCAACATGTACTATGCCACCCATGAGAGACCACTCAAACTGTGACCACAGGCCTGCCATTGCAGCTGTGTAAGTTGGTGCTAGCGACGGATACAAGTCTCCTTGTATCTGAGGTCACTGCACTTAAAACCTTTGTCACCCCTAAGGCAGGCCTTTCAGTCCTGAAGGCAGGGTGCTAGGATAGAAGTGTGAGGGTTCCCTGCATGAGCAGGACACCCCCCTACAAATCCAGGGAGTCGATTCTCCAGGCTTTGTAAGTGTGGTCGGCCATTTTGATACCTATAGTAGACATGCGTCATTATGCAATGGCTAACTATATATTGGCTGTGCTGAACCTGGGCATGTTTGGCATCAAACATATTGGATTCATACCCCAACACAGTTACTGGTGTTGGAGGTATGATTCCACACACTGGGGTGACGCGCACACACACACACACACACACACACACACACGCACACACACGCATTCATATCTATAACAGATAGATAATGACCATAAAGTAAAAACGTAATACATAATACACAACAGTGTGATATACATTAGAATGTAAATATGAATAACACCTCTATGTAAAGAGGCTCACCTTATTGAAACAGGTGCCGTAGCACCGCCTGGCCTACAGCTGCATCGCTGCGTTGCGCTGACTCTAGGCAGTAGTGCTGTGTAAATGTGTGGTTGCTCTTCTACGTCACAGCACGACATATCTTTTCTAGTGGAACACCAGCAAACAGAGCAGCCGAAGTGGACACAGCTCTCGTTAAATGTGCTTTAGCTTTCATTCTGAGTGGTTTGCCAGCTTTGGAGTGGCAAAACTGAATTGCTGCTGAAATCCACCTTGCTATTGTGGCTTTGGTAACAGCAGCCCCTTGACGAGATTGACTGTAAGACACTATATATGATGTATTGCGTTCTTACCCTCCATCCTCTAAGGGTACTTTCATTATTTACAATACTTTTTGCTACTCTGATTCAAGCATGTGAATCTATGAAAGATCCAATACTGGATAAGAAAATAAGTTACTTAACTGTAACTGCAGTTATCCAGCATTAGTATCTTTCATAGATTCACATGCGAGCCACCTACCTCCCCAGAGAGGCTTCCCTTATAGCTAAGGAGGTTATTACCACATGTGCTTGAGAATGAGAATGAGCTGACGTCAGACATGGTCCCCTGTGCGCGTCTCCTTGTCTATTACATCCTGACTGGAGACCAGACCGCAGAGCTGGTGGCCGACTCAGTGTGGATTAATGTTGAAGATAAATGTGTGAATAATCAAAAGGTCCAACTCTCTACAGACGAGCAGTCCGATGAACCAGGCAAAGTCATGGAGCTCACCATGAAAGCCAAGAGGGGCTCCTTCATATCTTTGAATGCAATGGATATTGCACTGTATAAAGTCATGTGACCTGTGAGGAGCTCTGGCCGGGAGCTCCCTGGCTAGGGATTTCCTTTCTGGTTCTAATCCCCTGAGTTCCACCCCCTCCTTGAACCTTTGGACTCACCTGAGGTTATATGTGATGGTGGCCCTTCAATCTCTCCAATTCCCGCGATTTTGGTTCGTGATCTTCTGATGGACCATGTATTTTTGCTGACCTCGGAGCCCGAACAATCATGGCCGCTGCCCGGTGGAACTGTTTTATCAGCTATATAGGAGATTAGGCTCTTGTTCACCCCCTCGGCCATCACCTACCCAGCCGGACATTGGACATGGTTTCCCTCGTCTCTCCGCTGGGTCTCCTTTCCTTCCCCGCCCTCCGACTAATCCATCCCCTGAAGTACTTTACTCCTTGCCGGTCTATCTGACCCGATCTGCATTCCCTACCCCTTTTTACCTTCCCCCCCTCTTCCTTCTTTACCCCTAGGACCTGTGTCCTGGTTGTGCTATGCGCCAGTAACTCATTTTTTTGTGTAACACTGTTTGTTTTTCCCTATGTTATACTTGGCTCCTGTAATAGTTGTAATTTTGTAACTTGTAACTCGCTGATCCTCATGTAAAGTGCTCTGATACCTCCGGGTCTAGCCAGCACTATATAAAACTCTGCAAATAAATAAATAATCTGAGGGACTCAGCCTCTCTTGGGAAAGTTCTAGAGGGTGCTAAATGCCTGATTAGTTATGTTTCAAGTTTGGTCCTTTTTAAAAAGGACATAGGCTATTACATTTATGGCATATTGGTATTATAGCCTATGATAGTTATACCCACTGCTTTACTATAATTCCGTGGGACTCCCACTTCGACGGGGAATGATTCAAGCATGTGCATCTATGAAAGATACCAATACTGGATAACTGCAGTAACAGGTAAGTAACTTATTTTCTTATCATTGTGAGGATATTGCATATGTTATGGGGCCAGTTGCCAGCTGGGTAATGTGAATATCCATTTTTGTCAAAATGAGTTTCACATCATCTAAATTTCCTTGCATCTTTTGGCTCCTTTCCTAACAATATTTCTCAGTTTCATAAAGGTAATTTGTTGTTAGAAATGAGTAAGATGGAGCATTGCTTCCAGACATATCTTTTAATGTGTCCTTAGACCCAACAATCTCACTTGGAATGTTTGGATGGCTTTTACAGTGTATTTATTTAGTGTGTTAAATTGAGATGTACTGCTACCTTTCTTTGAGGGTGTGCTCCCAAGCCCCACTAAAATTATTTTGCTTGCTTTCTATATTTACCATTTTTATAGAATAATTGTGAGAAAATAAGTTTGTCATTTTGGAAGGGACCTCATGAAATTATTTTGCACACACACCTGGGTGCAGCATTAAACATTTTGAAGACCATTTTCTTAACTCCTCACTGTCTGGGAAAGAGTAAAAGAAATATCGTGGATGGTGCTTATAATTTACCTGCCACCCACATTCCCTTGTAACTACTGGCCTCTTACCCAATTTCCCTCCTTCTCAAAAACCATAAAATGCCTGTTATTTAATCATCTTTCCTATTGTCTCTCCTCTATAAAGTTAAATGCACCTCCCTTGCGCCCTATTTTGTGTTGAAGAGATGTTATGTGCTTCTCCTGGTGGTGAAAATATATGCCTATTTGGGGATTAGAGGCATACAAAGTAGTAATATGTACTTCAGAAGATCAAGTTTATTTGAGAAGGAATGTTTTCCAGATGACGTAGCGTGTTAAGGTTATAAACATTATTTTCTGCTCTTGGCTCTCCAGTATCTGCAGTTGTCTCCCTACTGAACCAGATTCATGAGCTAAGCCATTAATTACTACTGAGGTTATGTTATGTTATGTTATGTTATCAGCATTTATAGAGTGCATGGCTTCCCCAGCAACGGGGCGTCCCAGCGCTAAATCAGATAGAGGCGGTTGGCTAAATATTGGAGAAAGCCACGTCTTAATCATTTTCCTAAAAGCCCAATGGTCTTGCATGCCGCGGGCAGCAAGAGTGATGGTATTCCAGAGGGCAGGTGCCAGTGCCCTGAAAGAGCGCCCTCCTGCTCTGGACCTGCGCACCCGTGGGACACAGGCCAGGTGTAGGTCTGCAGAGCGCAAGGCTCGAGCCGGAGTATACACCGAGCACAACTCGCTCAAAATTTGCGGACCCAGGCCATGCAGGATCTTATGTGTGGTGCATAAGGTCTTAAAGTAAACTCTCTGTTCCATAGGTAACCAATGAAGCCGTCGAAGGAGGTCAGAGGCATGGCAATGTTTAGGTAGTGCAAAAAGCGTGCGGGCAGTCGCATTCTGAGCCCGTTGAAGTCTTTTCGCCAAAGCTTTGTTGGTGCCAAGTATTAGCCCATTACAATAGTCTAGACGTGACAGCACGGTGGATTGAATAGTCTGTCGGGTGGATGCGTCAAATAATCCCAAAATGGGTTTCAGGTCACGCAGAAGACCAAAACAGGTGCCCGCCACAGCCTTGGCCTGCAGCTCAAACGAAAGGGTGCTGTATATCAGAACTCCCAGATTCTTAACCACGCTTTTCGGTTGGGGAGGGGTACCAAGGGCTCTAGGCCACCATTGATTGCCCTATAGATGCGTGTCTCGACCAACCAAAAGCACTTCTGACTTTGCTGAATTCAATTGCAAGAAGTTGTCGGCCATCCATTCAGAGATGGCCGTAAGGTCGCCTTGGAATTTCACCTGATCTTATTTAGTGTTGCTGGAGAAAGTAAACACCAATTGGATATCATCAGCGTAAGATACCATAGCCATGTTCCGGGCTTTGGCCAGAAGGGCTAGGGGGCGGACATAAATGTTAAATAGAGTGGGGCTCAGGGCAGATCCCTGAGGAACACCGCAGCCGAGAGGGTGGACATTGGAGGTGTAGGGAGGAGCAGAGACCTGGAAAGACCGATCGGTCAGAAAGGACGCGAACCAGGCCAGGGCCTTGCCGTTGACCCCAATCTCCTCTAGCCGATATAGCAAAATCCTGTGGGAAACCGTATCGAAGGCCGCGCTGAGATCCAGCATGATCAGTGCTGAGGTTCTGCCCTCATCCAAAGCAGACCGTAGCTGCTCCGTAACTGCAAGTAGTGCCGATTCCGTACTATGTTTAGGCCGGAAGCCGTTTTGTGACTGTTGTAGAATCGAATTAGCTTCTAGGTATTGAGTCAAGATGAAGTTGACATGGGACTCCATAATTTTAGCAAAGTACGGGAGCAGAGATATAGGGCGATAATTTTCAGGCAGAGACGCATCCAGTGTCGATTTTTTTAACAAGGGGATAACTTTGGCATGCTTCCAGGACTTGAGGATCACTGCCGCTAATAGTGACTTGTTAATCAGCTCCTGGCCGAAAGAAGGCAGTCATGATAATTTTCTAATAAGGTCAGTTCTTAATGGGTCCTCGGGGAGCCTGATTTTAATTTAGCCGACAGGGCCTCCATGTCTTTAGGGGACATGGGCAGAAGGTCCTGGAGGGAGTAAGGCATAGCTACCAGGGGTGTATTCCTCCAGTTAGCGGAGGAAGCCTTCTGCAAACAGAATGCGCTATAGATGAGATCCACTTTGCTGATAAAGAATTTAGTAAGTGTCTTGCATTGCAAGTTGGAGGATATAGCGTTATCAGCAGTAGGCGGGGGTTTTACCATTTCCTTCATAAGGGAAAAAATGGATTTAGTTGGATTACTGCTAGTAGAAATCATGTTGGCATAAAACCTTGCTTTGGTCTTCCGGGCCAGTTTATGGTACAATTTAACTGCGTTCCTATAAATAGTTTTTGCTGTGAGATCATAGGAATTTCTCCAAGCCCGTTCTGGAATTTTACATTTTTTCTTTTCCATAGTCAGAGACTCGTACCATGCATGAGTTTGGGAGCGCTTGGCCGGAGTCATTTTTGCCGGAATGCAGCAATCTAGTGCATTGGTGACCCATCCCCTAAAGGCAGCATCAGCTGTCTCTATATCTGTTGGCCAATCTGGGCGGTGTGAGTTTAAATAGGCTGTGAAAATAGTAGGGTTTAATTTGTGCCATGTGCGCCTCATAGAAGGCAGGCGAAGGAGGTGGCTGGAGGTGTCCATGATCTTTCTCAAGCTTTCTATTTCGGGCACTTAACTATTAATCATATGATCAGGTGGTGTTGCAGTGATGGGAAAGTAGTCTCAGCAGTGTTATTGGATTTCTAGGTTTGGGAAGCAAAGGGGCAATTGAGGGCTTTTGGGCTACTATTGTGACAACTGGAGTCATTCATCTTCGATGTGCTGGATCCTCCTTGCTGAAATTCAACTTCATTCCTTTAGCACAGGACTGTGAGGCAGAGCAGCCCAATGCTTCCTCAGGGATGTGGTGCAGGTTTGACACAGAATTCAGAAAAAGCACAGCAAAACCCCTAATAAATTCATGCCCAGGCAGCGCTTTATTTTGAGTACTGTACTGGGCTCAAATTAGACTCAAAGCTAAAACAAATGGAGATTAACCGTGAACGCTACATTTCTACCATCTTCTTAATTCGAATATTAAATCCAATTGTCTTAACCGTGTTTAAGCTCTAAACACTAAGCCTCAGGCAATGTTGTACCAAAGTCAGTGGCTCAGTAGTCACACAGCAGAGTTGCAGTTAGTTGTAACATGATAATTAGAGTGAATCACTAGTGACCAGGGTGAGGTTTTAGAGAATACAAGAGCCCAGTTAGTGGGACGAGGCTGTCAGACTGTACAGTGTGTCACTGTGAAAGTGAGAGAAATGGCCAATCCCTAAGCATTATTTTAGGAATCCCAGTGTTGGAATGACTGGGAAGTCTTGTGCACATTATGGATGAACAAACAGGTGTTTTTAGGATTGGCAAAAATTGCAAGTGGAGCCAATGAACCAGACATTTGATTAGCCAGAATTATGTGTTTTCCTTGTTACTAAACCCAGAACCACATTGCTAGTGTGTGCTGGCCTGGCCCTCAGAAGTTTGCGTCAGGGCCGGAGATCCTCTGGAGCAGTACCTTCCAGAAACCCATCTTCCAGCAGCTCTGAATCTGGTTGGAGTTTCCACAGACTATTGGAGTGACTAGATAAGGAGAAGGGAAAAGAGAAAGGAGCCTGCGGGGGAGGAAATCTGTAAAAGAAAATACACTTACAACACCACCATTAGCATCATTTCAATCTGAATTACTTTAACCTGTATAGAGAATTACCAGGCTAAGCTGAATCTTGAAATTCAGTGATTAGAACAAATATGAACAAATAGAATCAGGAAAACAACCTCTCAAGATCATCATTAATTATATTCCAGCAACAAGGTACTAAGATGACCTTTGCAAAGGTTGCCCCCCCCCCCTCAGCGCGGTGTTACATCGCTCTCGGATTATATTCTACTGGGATGGCAACAACAACACTCTTGCTAGCACACAGGTTTGATAAACCTCTCACATTCCAGAAACAGTTTTAGTAGGGAATGCTTCTTCCCAAATATTCCAGGTAACTCTATTCCATATAGTCTCTGCCTTTGTGTACGAAGGCAGGAAACCCTCCAGGACTGCACAATACTGATTAGCCCTTAATAATTGGTTACAGAATACAGTGGTTGGATCTTACCAGTTCATGCAGCTGGCACACCAGGGGGATGTAGTTCACCCGAAAGGTGGTGCCGCTACATCCTGGACCTAGTTTCTCAGCCGGAGAAGTACTTTCAGAAGTACTTGAAGAGATGCACTGGATCCATTCAGAGCTGCTCTGATCTGCGTTTGTCAATAACAGACAGTAATTGACAGGTGCGAGTCACTTACATAGATGTAGGATTCAAGATGGCAGCCAAGAGTTTACGTAGTCCCGCAAGAGTTCCATATTGGCAGCCATCTTAGTCTGGTCAATGAGGATGCAGGCCATTTTAGTCTGGTCAATGAGGATGTCGGCCATCGTAGTATGGTCAGTGAGGATGCCGGCTATTGTAGCCTAGTCAGTGAGGATGCCGGCTATTGTAGCCTAGTCAGTGAGGATGCTGGCCATCGTAGCCTGAGTCAGTGAGGATGCCGGCCATCGTAGCCTAGTCAGTGAGGATGCCGGCCATCGTAGCCTAGTCAGTGAGGATGCCGGCCATCGTAGCCTAGTCAGTGAGGATGCCGGCCATCGTAGCCTAGTCAGTGAGGATGCCGGCCATCGTAGCCTAGTCAGTGAGGATGCCGGCCATCGTAGCCTAGTCAGTGAGGATGCCGGCCATCGTAGCCTAGTCAGTGAGGATGCTGGCCATCGTAGCCTAGTCGGTGAGGATGCCGGCCATTGTAGCCTAGTCAGTGAGGATGCCGGCCATTGTAGCCTAGTCAGTGAGGATGCCGGCCATTGTAGCCTAGTTAGTGAGGATGCCGGCCATTGTAGCCTAGTCAGTGAGGATGCCGGCCATTGTAGCCTAGTCAGTGAGGATGCCGGCCATTGTAGCCTAGTCAGTGAGGATGCCGGCCATTGTAGCCTAGTCAGTGAGGATGCCGGCCATTGTAGCCTAGTCAGTGAGGATGCCGGCTATTGTAGCCTAGTCAGTGAGGATGCCGGCCATCGTAGCCTAGTCAGTGAGGATGCCGGCCATCGTAGCCTAGTCAGTGAGGATGCCGGCCATCGTAGCCTAGTCAGTGAGGATGCCGGCCATTGTAGCCTAGTCAGTGAGGATGCCGGCCATTGTAGCCTAGTCAGTGAGGATGCCGGCCATTGTAGCCTAGTCAGTGAGGATGCCGGCCATTGTAGCCTAGTCAGTGAGGATGCCGGCCATTGTAGCCTAGTCAGTGAGGATGCCGGCCATCGTAGCCTAGTCAGTGAGGATGCCGGCCATCGTAGCCTAGTCAGTGAGGATGCCGGCCATCGTAGCCTAGTCAGTGAGGATGCCGGCCATCGTAGCCTAGTCAGTGAGGATGCCGGCCATCGTAGCCTAGTCAGTGAGGATGCCGGCCATCGTAGCCTAGTCAGTGAGGACGCCGGCCATCGTAGCCTAGTCAATGAGGATGCCGGCCATCGTAGTCTAGTTAGTTGAAGATGGTGGCCATCTTAGCTGAGTCAAAACAGATGATGGCCAACCTTGAATAGTCACAGTGCAGGAAGTGAACACCTTCAGTGAGCTCCTTCTTGTTGTCTCTTTTTGCAAGTCACCTGGCAGGCTCAGCAAGCTGCTGATTGATTCGGCGAGGGCAAGATGGGCCCTGGGCATTTCCTGACAGTTTGTTCAGCATTTTTGTTCTCTAGCTTGGCGCAGGACGAGTTGGATCCCTTTGTCTGAAACGCTGTAACCAATGTAATTAAGCAATTATCTATCTCCCTATTTTAAACTCGTAGTGTAATAACTTGTGGTATTTGCTCCAATCATTCACTTTATGAACTTTGTAGGTAAATGTCTGCTCTCCAATTGTGTAACTTTGTCTTTTCAGTCACAGAGAGAGACTGAAACGTTTCACAATTGTCTAGCAGAAATGTACTACATATATTGCATTATTATTTGCAGTGGGTGACTAACCACCTTAAGGAGTAATCACAACTCTTCTCCGGGTGAACCCCCAAAGTCACTAAATTAATCTGAGCTCAACCCCTGGTATCTATGGCACAGAGCATACAAGCTTAACTTAGGGTAATGTGTAAAGTATTTATGCAGTACCATAACAGTAATAAAGTCAAAATGCAAAACAATAAAAGTGCCAAACTGAATTGGAAAAATGGGGTAAAATGTAATATGCACAATGCTAAAAATCTAATAGGGGAAGTGGATATATGAATTTTTAAAGTTTTATGTAGAAATATGGCTGGAGAGTGCAAAGTGCCAATGATAGTCAATGGTCACAGTAGACCAGGACTTGGACGCATTTAAAGCTTACTGCGGTTGAGTTCCAGATGGATACACCAACCAGTTTCATAGTGGTCAAAGATTTTACATTCCAAATTAGTCCTTTAAGTCCCAATCCACCACAGGAATTCACTTCTAAAGCCCCCAGGACCTCAGCGGAGGTACTTAGAGGCTCACGGGATGTCTGGCAGCTGCTAACGGCAAGGTCTAGTCTAGGTCCAAGCTAGAGGGATGCAACAATCTGTAAGGGGCCTTTCCTGCAACTGCTAAGCTCACCAGTGGCTACTGAACAGGAAGTCAGCCTTATGATCCTTAGCGTCAACTTCACTCTCATGGGTAGAAGAGGGTGCAGGTCCAGTCCTCCAGGGCTCTGCTCGGGTCACAATAGCAGATCCAGTCCTCTTCTGATCTTCCGCAGGTCCAGAAAGTGTTCTGAAGTGGGTGCTTGCAAATACCACAGTCATGCCTGGAATCAGCTGAAATGATTCCAGGGCACGCCCTAACCAATGGGGAAAAAGTTATCTGGGTCAACCCTACCCAAGTTTTCAGTAATTCTGGTTTGCCTTACTGCAAACCTTCGACACAAACTTGGGCTCTGAGTGCTGGGGGGTGTGTGTTCGGAGTGAACTATGGTAATCCTAGTGTCTTCCCACGTCGAACACTAAAATCTAGTATGAAGTAGGCACTGTATCCAAAACAAAACCAGAGACAGTCTGGTAGGACAGAAGCAGGATCTTCAGCAACTAGATAGTGGATACACAAGAATTGTCTTGTTAGCTCGTTCTCTCCTGACCTGTCAAGCAGGATTTGACACTGTAAGGTCCATAGCTCCCAGTCTGCATATTCTGTGGAGCTCAACTCTGCCCATTTAGGTCAGCCTGTTGTTTGCTGTCAGGATGCATTTCACATCTTTATCACACCTATTCAAGGCTAATCATTGGCTGGGAGAAACTTGGAGAACCTATTGAAATTGGCCTCCAGGAAAGATTAGGCAAGGAAAATGGAACTTTCTAAAGTTAGTTTTCTGAAGTATTTATTAAAAATCTGATATAGCCAAGGAATTTGCTTTTTAAATACTATTAAAAATAGCTGATTAATTATTTTTCAGGCAGGTCCCATTCCAGGGATGCGTATTTGTATTTTAATCTGTACTCTGGTTTTCTACATAGGGCAGCTAGGCCTGACACAGTGTAAATAGCTTTTTGGTGCTGGTCACTAAGAGGCCATGTTAACGTTACATTTTTACATGTCCTACTTTTAAATACCATGCACCCGGTCTTCTGGACTAGAAGGCTTACATAATTGTGACTTTTTAATATTTAAAAGGAAGATTTTCTCCAATCAAAAACTGTCATTTTGACAGATCGCCCTGTTATTTTTGTTATGTTATTTTAATTTATTACGCGCTCAAATCACCCCTGGAGGAGTATCTCGGCGCAGGGCCAAGACATACGGACAGGCTCAGAGTGAACTTAAAATAGGTAGGTCTTAAGCGCTTTCCTGAACTGGGAGTGATTTTCACAGAAGCGTAATTGCGTAGGCAAATTATTCCAGAGATGAGGGGCAAGGAAGGAGAAAGATCTACATCCTGCTCTAGCCTTCTTAAACCTAGGGACTTTGAGCACGGCCTTATCACTTGATCTTAGAAGTCTCGAAGGAGTTTAGAGCAGAAGTTTAGAGGCTAAATATGTGGGACCTTGACCATGAGGGCGCGGTGGATTAGACAGCATATCTTGAAGGTAATTCTCTTTCTCACTGATAGCCAATGTAGGGACTGAAGAAGAGGGGCTGTTGCCGTGCCCGGGGGAGGTTACATTCAAGACTAGTGGCGGTGTTCTGAACAACCTGATGTTTAGAGAGCGGATTCTCATTTATGGAGGCCAAAAATGAGTTGCCGTAATCCAGGCGGCTAATAACCAGGGACTGGACAAGGGTTCTCTTTGAGGAGAGTGGTAATAAAGGAAAAACTCTTCTCAGCAGATGTAACATATGAAAACAAGAGCTGGTAATGGCTGAGGTGTGTTCTTCCCTGGAGGTTTGAAACTGCAGCAGTCGGGCTACAATGGTAAGCCTGAAGCTGTGTTTGCACTGCCACTGTAGTGGATATCACATTAGGTGCTATAGTACACTACTCATTTATATTCCAGGCCCCTGCAGTACATTTTATACCATATACTAGGGACTTATAGGCAAGTTAAATATACTAATTAGGAGTATGCCAATTCAACCATGT